>BQNB010031968.1:0-39585 GCA_026074375.1 Tanacetum coccineum
CTCATCCAAACAAGTCGAAAAATACATATGAATTATGTATCTCGAAATTTGTTCATGAGATCATTATGCATGTGTTTGAAAACGTTTTTGGTTTGGATTAACAATGCATAACAACAATTTTATTATGTTCCTAACGTGAGTGATTTTAAAATAAAATTAGGGTTTTGGTTCGAAATCAATTTTTCAACAAATTCACTAATGTATGCAAATCCTATATCTACGGGCAGCATATTAGTTATACATTATATGCTAGTACTCTTAATTGTACAAAATTGAAAGAAAAATCGAAAATCCATAATTTTAATTTTTGGTGTTCATCATGAACCCTAGACTCAAATTGAAAGAAAATAGATAAAATGACTTACAATTGATGATCTTTGTGATATTAGGATTGATTATTAGTGTTGATTTGATCTTCAATTGATGTTTTAATGGTTGATTTTGAGTTTTGATGGGTTTTGGGTCGTGTTCGTCGAGTGCAGCAGATAAGGGGGTGTTTGTTTTTCTGTTTTGAAAATTTTTGGTTTAAGTGTTCCATTTAATTTTCTCTTGGTGGTGGTCCCATATCTCATGGCGGTCCTAAATATATTGGGGGGCCTCCTATATGGGGGCCGCCTTCAGTCAAGGGTTTTTGGACTCGGTTTTTAACGAAAATTTTACAAAGAGGAGTGACATTTTAATTTGCATTTCGCGAATTAAATATGCTTAAAGTACTTCAGATGAAGTATTTAAGTTGTCACGACACAGAATGGAACACGGACTAGAATTAAGACAGAAGAAAGAGAAGCAGACTAAGATGATTTATGGAATGTGTTCCATCATTTCTAAACCAAGACGTAGATAGTTAAATGATTCACGTTTAAGGGGTTTAGTAAGGATGTCGGCGATGTTATCGACGAACGACACTTTTTCGATTGAGATATGTCCTTTCTGGACATTATCACAAAGAAAGTGTTGACGTATTTTGATGTGTTTGGTATGAGAATGTTGCACCGGGTTTTTGCTAAGGTCAATAACGCCTTTTTTGTCGCACATGATGGGAACGTCGTCGAGTCATACGCCATAGTCGATGAGAGCTTGTTTCATCCACAGTGCTTGTTGACATGTCTTTTCGGCGCTTACGTATTCGGCTTCGGTAGTGGATATAGCAAGATCGGTTTGTTTCTTTGAGAACTAAGATGTCAAACAACATCCCACAAATGTACAAATACCACTAGTGCTCTTTCGGTCCACATAGTCTCCCGCATGATCAGAGTCGGCATATACTACGGTTTCTATGCTGGTCCCCTTAGGATACCATAATCATAAGTGCGTAGTGCCTTTAATGTATCTAAGTGCGTAGTGCCTTTCATGTATCAGAAGATAGCTTAACCGTTCCAAGGTAAGAGGTTTTGGGTGCCTCTTGGAAGGTGGCACAAAGAGAAACTAAACTTGATATCGGACCTACTTGTCATTAGGTATAATAAACTACCTATCATGTTCTCGATACTTGGTACTATCTACCGACTCACACTCTTCATATTTCGAAGTTAGTATCGGGGTCATGGGTTTTTCATTGGTTTAGAATCTACTTAGACCAATATTTCTTAAGCAATTTCTCTATAAATATAATTGGATTGATTTAAAGATTATACATATGCCATTTGTTTTATGTGTAATCCAAGGAAAAAGTTAAGTTCACCCTCATGCTCACTCTCGAACTCATCATGCCATGATTTTGGCCAAAATTTATCACACATTATTGACATAGTTGAACCGAAAATATATGTCATCGACAAATATGTTGAACTATGATGGAGATTTGAACTTTTCTTTTAGTAAAAAAGAGTGTTATCTACCATTCCATTTTATATTCATGTTTAATAAGGAAAAATTTTAATCTATCATACCAAGCTTTGGGTGCTTGTTTAAGACCATATAAAGCTTTCTTTAATTTATAAACATGATTCGGTTTTTCAAAATCAATGAATCTCGGAGGTTCGGGCACGTTATACCTCCTATTGATTAAGAACGTTCTGGAATGCACTTTTACATCCCATTTGGAATAGTTAAAAATCTAAGGCACTAAGATAAGCTTAATTAATATTCTAACTTGACTCGAGTTAGCGACCGGAGGCATTAAGTTTCAATCATAACGATGCCCTTTGTGGTTGTAGCTTTAAGCAATAACCTAGCCTTATTCGAGAAAAAACACTGGTTCTCGTCTACTTATTTCTAAACACCACTTAGTTCCTATAAGTTGTTATATTTTAGGTGTCGATCTAACTCTAAAACGTCCATTAGCAATGAATTGATTATTTATTTCTTGCATGACGACTATCTAACTTTCATCTCCTAAGGCTTCATTCACATTCTTAGGTTCTATAGTTGATATAAAACAAAAGAAGTTACTTTGGTTTTGGGCTTGAGACCTAAGGGTTATTTGGTTAAGATTTCCTAAAGGATGGTTCCTAGATTCCTTAATGTTGACTATTTTCATCATTTTTAAATGTTTCACCCTCAACAATATTTTATAGATTTTTCTTTTTGGTTTCCCTAATGGATTCTTCTTCATCTAAGTCATCATCCACCAAGGTTGATGTCTTAGAGGGTGGAGGAGTTTCATTGAATGTCACGTTAAGTGATTCTTCAACTTTCCTAGTGTGTTTGTTTAGGATGATGTAGGCTTTACTATTTTGAGAATATCCTAAAAAGACACCTTCGTATGACTTTGGGTCAAACTTGGTAAGGTATTCTTTGCGTTGTTCAAAAATGAAGCACTTGCTTCCAGACACTCTAAAATAATCTAGCGTAGGTTTTCTACCTCATAAAAGTTCGTTAAGTTTTTCCTGGATTGGCTCTCTAATAAGAATTCGTTGAGAATGTATGTTGAATGTATCTACGGCGTTACCACCAACAACTTTTGTATTTGGTAACGATATGCTCATTCAACATAGTTCTATCATTTTCTTGTTAGTTGCTCCTATTTTTCCTTTCAACCACACCATCTGATTGAGGAGTGCGTGGAGCCAGGAGAGTTATGTGTAATACCATTGGCATTACAAAACTCTCCAAATTGTACCTCATTATCAAATTCTCTACAGTGGTTGGTTCTTATTGACACTATTGAACAACCTAATTGGTTTTGGATTTTTCTACTAAATATTTCGAATGATCTGATAATAGCTTCGGTTTTTTATCCTTAAGGAATCTAGTCCAAGTATACCTAGAGTAATCATCTACTATGACTAGGGTGTAACGGTTTCCTCCTTAACTCCATACGACAGATGGACCGAAGAGATCCATATGGAGAATTTCATAAGCATACTATGGTTGTTGTGATTCTCATTACAATTCCACTCCTACTCGAGCACTTTATTCTTAGCTTTGTGAATAGCTGTGAGCTTGTGTTCCAGTTTTGCAAGCTCGCAAAAATGTGGTAAACTTAAGTTGGGTATGATTTCTAAACTAATTACTTAGAAGCTAACGATTGACTGAGACGCATGTTTACGTGACTATTCTCCTAAGCCACAATGTGGAATTTTTCATCAATCTGTTGCTAGTACAATTTGATACTTTGGGCTTATATCTAATTTCATAACATATAAGCCTTTCTTCCTAATCCTCTACCTTAGACTTAATGTCCTTAGTAATTTCACTATCATGTTCAGAGAAAGTTTCTCTAAATTATTATCACATATTATGTCCTATACGTAGAAGTAAATCCTAAGTTATCAAACATGTTCATCAATTATCTATTTTGGGAGTAGTCATTAGAAATCATACCTTTGCAATGATGTACACGAAGATTACTAACAAAAATGACACTACCTCCATTGTATGCCTTGTAAATGGAGAAGAGCTTTCGGTTACCCGTCATATGTTTAGAACATCCGCTATCCTTGATCCATTCGTCGGTCTCCAAGTTGACTCCAAGGCATATCTATTTTTATAAGACAATAACTCAAACATTTGGTCCCTAATATCTCATGGGTCAAAAGTTGTTAGTACCAAACATCCCTTGCATTTGATGTAATTGGCTGGGATGTGAGAATGGAAGACACATTTCCCATGGCATGTAACTTTGATGTGGAAAGTTCTTCCAAGTTACGGGAAAGCTATGAGGTTGGTTTTGTCGACCAACACGTCTTTTTGGTTGCGGTGTTTTGGGACGAGAATAATTATTATTGACTCTTTCTCGGTGGTGAGTTTTGATCTTAATTGAGTTTTGAAAATCCAACTTCGGGTTTTGACATGGCTTATAGAATTGTTTAACTTCATTGTCACTAGCAACATGAATTTTGACTTTGTTTACAATTATGTGTTTTGGTCTAGGACCCAAAATAGATTTTTGAAAAGACACACTTTTCCTAGATCTAGGCGTTGCTGGTGGCCGGTCTATAAGTATTTTGGGGCCGCTTGGTCATTTTGGGGGGGCGCCCATATTTATGGACCTCCATCAGAGACGGTCTTTTTCTGTGGCTTCCACAAAATGTTATGTCCTTAGTTCCACTAGATGATGCTTCAAATGAATTAAACCCTAAACCTAATTTATCACCGGAGGGTTTTTAATTACTTAACATTTCATTTAAGCAATGTGTACTCTTTTTAAATTTGTTTAATCTAGTATATTCTTCTTTGAGTTTTTCATTCTCAATTTTAAGTGTATGACACTTTGCACAATCGAGATTAACTCCCTTGTTTTTCTCGAGTGTAGACAATTTATCTTTTAATTCTCTATGCTCATTTTCTAAATTATTTCTATAGCTTTAAACTTTTGCTCCTTAGTGGTTATCTTTAAACTCATTTTGCATAATTTATCATATTCATTGTATTAAGACTAAATCATCCAATTGATGAATTTTCATCAATGGAGTAGGAGGATCGGAAATCATACCTCACTTGATGCTTGAGCTACAAAGACTCGTTTCATTTTTTGACTTCTCTCATCTTCTTCACACGCTATTTCTCCAAAGCCTTACGATAAAAGCTTCTTTGGTTCTTGTCTTTTGGTGGTTTTTGGACATTCTCCAATAAGATGATTCGGGTCGCCGCATCTAAAGCATTTTCTATCACTTTTACCGTTCTTGTCATCACGACTTCTTTGGAACGTCTTTTTGTCGTTTCGATGTTGTCTCACGAATTTACCTCTTCTTTTAAAAAACTTCTTGAAAGTTCTCTTTCCGCATGGCGATACTCGTCGTCTTCCTATCGGGAAGTGAACAACTCTTTATTCACTAGTTTCTTTCTTAGCCTTTAAATCAATTTTCCTCTTCAATTTTTGCTTTGACTACTTTCGGATCTTTCTTGATGGATTCATTTTAGTGAACTGTGAGGATTCCCGATTAAGCTCTATCAAGGAGGATAGTATCGTTAAGTCTTTCGAGCTCTTCAATCGCATGACCTTTGCTCTCCATTTAGGATGTAGAGCCCTAAGAAACTTCCTTACGTAGTTTTTACTAGAATAACCTTCATCAAGACCTTTAAGACTAGTAATAATAGTATTAAATCTAGCAAAAGCACTATCTATAGATCCGTCTTCGGAAATGACGAATTGTTCATATTGTTGAACCAAAAGGTCGATCTTATTATCTTTGACTTGGCTATTACCTTGATGGGTGATTAACAAAGTTTTCCAAATTTCTTTTTCCGTATTACACATGAAAATTCTTTCATATTCTTTTCTAGGCAAAGCATTGTAAATAACCATTTTGGCTTCCTTATTTTTCGCAAGTTTCTTTTTGAGATCATCGATTTGTTTTTCAAAAGGGATAATCTCATCTAATTTGGTTTCTGAATTTTGTACAATAGGTTGAAAATCACCATCGGTAATAACGTGCCAAAGATATAGATCTTTTGATTTAACATATGTCTCGAATCTATTTTTCCAATAAATAAAACTATCACTTTCAAAAACTGGTGGTCTTTGCATGGATTTACCTTCTTGATATTTGTCGAAATCCATAGATCGATCCAAGCTTTAAAATACAGTATATTTTAAAAATCTTGAGTGAACTTGGCTCCTAATACCAATTGTAGGAAACTAGAAGGGAGGGGGGTTGAATAGTTTACTGGTTAATTATTCATTTTAAAACTTTGCTTATAAAATAGTTTGATTTGAGTTGTATGTCAATCAATCAACAATATGAATCACAACTAAACTATCTAATGTAATGAATTAAATAAACAATAAAAATATAAAGAGATAAGTAAAGAAACGATCAAACCAAGACACCAAGATTTATAGTGGTTCGGCTACGAAGCACCTTTTCGCCCTACTCCACTCCTCGAGTACTCCACTCGAGATTTCACTATATCAACAAGCTCTCTTTAGGCAGAGAAAACCGTTTACACGTCGCTTACTTTATTTTCTGACACTAAGCTAGATGTCGAGTCCTTAAATCTTAGCTAAGAGCCAATCTAACGGACTTCACTAAGTCTTATACACTCAAAAGATATATATCCCCCCTTGGATGACATACAATCCCAATTCACACCAAATACACATTTTCACTATTGGATCTACACACAATCCTATTTACATCAACACCACAAAGAAAATATATTAAAGATTTTGATCTGAGGAGGAAGAAAATGAGATCACTTGATAAACAGTTTGTTCTAGTATGATTACGATTTTTCTTCTCCTTGCACCTTGATTAGAAGAAAGGTGGAAGAGGGAAATTAATCACTTGAAACATAGATCAAAGATATGGTAGGTTCAAGATATGTGTTGAGAAATTAAAGATAGAAGATAGAAAAAAAAAAAATTGGATTCTTGAGAAAATTTGTGGCAAGAGGTTATGTTTTTCAGATGGGGTGGCCCAGTATTTATAGGAGACAAAAAGAGCGTACTCTGCTGGCGGTCCCTAATATGTTAGGGGGCCGCAGGCCTATAAGAGGCCGCCCGTAGAGTATGCTCCTCTTTTTGTCTTTTAGTGGGGAAGGTGTTATCTGTTTTGGAACCTTCCATTTTGGGGGGAATCTGATTTCAAATTTAATGTTTTAATAAAACATTTCTTTTATGAATTAAACCAATTTGTTTGTATATATTTTTAGTAAATACAAATTTGTAAAACGTGTTGATTATGGTTATAAAAAATATTTCTTGATCACTAATCATGTTTAATGATTTGTTTATCCATACCTTAAGTGATTAATCTTAGAAATGGAATTTTACGATTAGTAATTTATAAACGTTTAATTTTATCGTAAACGTTTTTACATTTTGTTATTATCAAAACATTGAGAGGTCGAAAAATATAAATAATGTTTTTAGAAAATTATTTTTACTGTTTTTAACACAAGGCTTATGATAGAATACTCGTCATGACCCCCCCCCCCCCCCCCCCCCCCCCCCCCCCCCGTAGCAATTGAGCGAACTACTAAATGTTACCACATAGATTAGTTGAGTGATTTGAGTGATTTCATTTTTCTATTTCGTGTGATGTTTGGTTGTGTGCTAGTAATTGAGTAAAATATGCTTAAAGGAAAAATAAATACTAGTCAATTGGGATACATTTTCATAAGATATTTCTAAAGTCTACTTGAGGACAAGTAGGATTCAAGTGGGGAGGATATTTGATGACATCAAATAACGTCACATATTAGCATCATTTATCCCAGCTATATTGCTCATTTTACATTATTTTATATAAGATTTGGTACTTAATTGTTTATATTTGTTAATATCAATTATTATCGAGCAATTGGCAAAAGATGACGAAAAGAACGTGTTTTGGAGCATAAACGAGGAATTCAAGAAAGTCTTATGATGATTCTGACAACCAATACGCCGTATTATTCTAGACAGATACACCATATCCGAAGACTTAGATAATTTAAGGGACCATTGCATGCAATTGAAGAATAAGCCATTTCCCATTCAGTGATACGCGTATATGATACTTTGGTCAACATTCAGAACAAGCACGACTTACATCCAATACGCCGTATCCAGGAGATCCAATACGCCGTATAGGGAAGCAGATGATGAATATTACAGAATATTATAATCATGGACCACATGCCAAGTTACCCAATACGCCGTATCGGACCCCTCCAATATGGCGTATCGACCTATTTTCAGAGTTTATAAATAGAAAACCTAAACTCGGTTTTCAACATGCATAGAAGACCTTAACCACCAAGTTCGATTTACGGACGATTTTAAGGAGCCAAGAAGGTCAGCAAGTGCCTCAAGATAATAAGAAAGCTCTTGTAATCTTAATACGATGTTTTACATCGTTCGTTTTACTGTATCTATTCCTTTACTTTATCGTTCGTCTTATGATACTGCATTTGTTCAAGGTATATGGGCTAATACTTGTAGGCATTAGTCATGTTTATGATAATTTAGTTTTTGGTTTGTTTATATCGATTGTTTAACTTGTTCGTTGCATGTTGATTATGTTTATCACTTCATATTTGTTTATGTTTAATTATGTGTTTAATCTATCATTCAACTGGATCTAGAATTACGGACCAAGTATGTTAGGAATACGAAAAGTATCAGTCACTTATAGTCATAGCTCGTAGATTGATCAAATGTATTGTTAGTAAGCTTACCGGGCCAAAGACACATGGAAAGTCCATTACTTAAGCCCATGGCCGGTTAGTGCATGATGTACAAATACCCTCTCCATACATGGAGAGGGTGTTGGTTGGTTCATTTGTCACTCATAATCTAATCTTTCTTTCTTTGTTACTTTCTCTCTTTAGAAACTTCCTCCCATCACTTTCACTCTCTTCTAGAATTTTTCATGTTATTTGGTGTTATAGATTACTAGTATTCTACAATTGGTATCAGAGCCATGGAGTGATTTGTTAAGTTTTTGTGTTTTGTTTCTTATTCGTTTTTTTTTTTGAAAACCGTAAACTTTCTTCTTATTTTTTTTGTTTTTGAAGCTCCTTTTTTACACTAAAAGATCATTTACCTTGGTAAATCTGATCTAGTATCTTTAGGATATAGGTGTACAAGTGTTGAATAAAAAAATCATCTTTGTGCATTTTTGTGTTCGAAAAAGCTTTAGAAAGTACAATTCTTGATTTTAAACTTTTTGGCTTAAAAACCATAAAGTTTGCATTTTAAAGGTACCTCTAGGCTTAGTAATACTAGTTGTACAAGAAATTTTAGGTAAAAACGATAAAAAGTGAGTCTTTTTGTGTTTTGAAAGATTTGAGTTTCGTCTAGTTGAAGGTGAATTAGCAATTGTGCTTTGGAAGGCGAATTAGCAAGTTTCTTGTGCAAGGCGATTTAGCAATTGGTAGTGGAAGGCGAATTAACAATCTTCCAGTGCAAGGCAATTTAACAACTTCCTAGTGCAAGGCGATTTAACAGTTTCCTAGTGCAAGGCAATTTAACAACTTCCTAGTGCAAGGCGATTTAATAGTTACCTAGTGTAAGGCGATTTAACAGTTTCCTAGTGCAAGGCGATTTAACAGAGTTCCTTTGCAAGGCTATTTAGCTGAGTTCCTTCACAAGGCGATTTAGCAACTTTTTAGTATAAGGCGAATTAACATCATTCCTTTGAAAGACGATTTAATAACTTCCTTTACAAGGCGATTTAACAACTTCTAAAAGGAAAATTAATTCACTTGAACACTCAAATTTGGTAAAGTAAATTATACGGTTTATCTCTTTGATTTGTAAAATCCCGTGAAACATTCAATTGTCTTCCCGGTTTTATCAAGAGTTGTAAAATCCCGTGTAGTTTCAAGACTTTCATCAAATCAAAGGACACTCACTAAAAATAACACAATTACTGTACAACCTGGCAATTTTGGAATTTAATTGTACTTTATCTTACCCTTTGACTTTCGGGTCCGACTTGACTTTTTGACTTTTGATCTTTTATTGTCACATAAAAACGATTACCGCGGTAACCGGTAATTTTTCGGAACATTTTTAAATAATAAATCATATTTTTTATTACATATCTCTCATGTGCCAAAATTTATTTTTTTTTTTACTTATTTGACTTGAAACGAGAGATATATGTTATTCCTAAGTTGATTATCAAACGACCCGCTAATTCACGTATTTCACGACTCGTCTCTAAAACAATTCTGATTGTTAAAAAAACGACATTCCAGGACAACTTTTTTTAAAAGGGTTTTTTTTTTTTTTTTTGTACAAGACCCGAAAACAAGCAGAAAATGACCCAAATACCCTCGTAAAATTTTAGAAACGAGAACAACGCCTACTGATACAAAAATAATTAAATTTACATTTAATTATCCACTTTGTATTAATTATAATATTTAATAAATTATTTAATAATTTATTCAAAAGCGTTTATTTAAAAATGCGAATATTTAAATTAAAGTTTTATTTTACGGACAAAGCTTGCCGTGATACCCGATGGCTACACAAATAAATAATAAGCATTTAAATAAATTTATAAAACATTTATGAAATAATAGTCGAGTGAATACTCGTTTTCGTAGAAAAAATTATTTGGAGCGCAATGGCGCGAGTTTTCGAGTTTTGAATCGACCGTTAGATAGTCCAAACGAGTCTCGAATCTTTATTTAACAAAAGTTACACTTTTGGTCCTTCTAGTTATATCTTCAGCTTCACCCCCAATCTTTGTGGCACTTGCCACATTTATTTTATACTTTTAGGTATAAATAGATAGCTACTAGGGTTTTCATCTCATAATATCAAAAACCTAGCCACCAAAGTTTTGTCCCCTCTCCTCTTTAAATTTCCGGCGCCGCCTCCATCTCCGGCGAGACCAGCCGCCATCTCCGACGAACGCCACCATCATCCCCATCACCATCTCGTCGTTATCACTACCGTGACCACCAACATCACCATACCTTCGCTACCATCTCCACCCTAGCCTTCATCTCTAGCCACGCCCCCACCACATTCACGCCCCCACCACCACCATCATCTCGTCACCACCGTGACCTCCACCACGTCGCTACCATCTCCGCAACACCACACCAAAGGGGTGCGTTTGGTTTTCATATCAGCACCAGAGGGTGCGTTTGGTTTTTAGATCTACACCAAAAAGGGTGCGTTTGGTTGTTAAATCAACCCACAAGGGTGCATTTGGCTATGTAAACGACCATAGGGTGCGTTTGGGTTTTTAAAATATTGAGGGTGCATTTGGTCTTGGTTCTAACAGTCTATGGGTGCGTTTGGGATTTTGGTTAACAACCATAAGGGGTGTTTGGATCCGGGTTTAACAACATAGGGTGTGTTTGGTTGTAACAGCTTTTGGGTGCATTTGGTTCTGGGGTTAACAGCCCTAAGAGGGTGTTTGTTTCGCTGTGAAACAGCCGAGTAGGGTGCGTTTGGGTTTAAGCAGTTAGGGTGTGTTGATTTTACTTATTTTATTACCTTTTGATCTCGTTTATATGTATATATATTGAAACGTAGATATTTTGCAACACGGGTTGTTTGGAAAGTGGAAAACATTAGATTTTATAAATATGGGAAACGTTGTATAAACGAATAGGTCATGCCAAAATTTCTATAAATTACGATACTTAGTATTTTTCGCTACAACTTCTAATATCTTTGAAAACCGATAAAAATGATTAAGTTATAGATTAAAGATATTTTATTTATAATTATACAATAACCCGACAACAGACGAAAACTATAATTTTACAAATGAGACAACTATTTTATCTACGACCCGTCAATAAGACGAAAGATTAATTTATAAAATATTATTTTATAAATTTACGACTAGAAGGTAAAATTATAACTTTTGTAAAAGCTTTACAAACATTGTTTACTAAATTCAAAACTTTAAAACGTGTGTTTACTTTATGCAATAACTCTTCATTAATTTATTTGGTAATTTCTGAACACGTGTCGAATTAATTTGTTTCAATTATTTTTATCCTGTTTCTTATATAATACTTGTAAAGTATTATATACTGCAACTTATTCTTTTGGTTGTTTGTCTTTATTATATAATTCACTATATGAATTATATAATTGTTCATTTTTCATATGTAATATATACGAAATATATTACATACTTTGTGTTTGCTTTTCGATTTATTTTATTTAACCAACCACCAAAACTCCTTACGACATTGAATAATCTAATCTTTTATCACGTGGTCACGGTGGATATAATCATGGATCAAAATAAGTTAGTGGGATTTATCCGATGAGATTAGCTACAACTTCTTAGTCGAGCCGTTTTGACTTCCGTTTGTGCTGTGCATATTAATTGCATTTTTGTCAATTGTTCTTCAACATCAAGGTGAGTTTATAGCCCCTCTTTCACTTGTTTTACAATTGCTTTACAAATCTCGGGGGAGAATACATGCTCGTTACAATTTGTTTACACATTCATTTACAATCACTTTTACATACTTGATTGCATACTTGATTTCGTAACTTGTTTACATCGCTTAGACCATGATAGAAGATTTTGATAATGTTGCCTTTGGAGAGATTGTGACCATGATAGTTTCGGAGCATTTCCTTCATATGGAGCCAAGCGTCGGTTAGAGATTCGTTTTCGTGTTGAGAGAAAGCTCGGATTTCTCTAAGCATAATTTTGTCTTTTTAGGGCTATTTTTGATATAAAATGGATATGTGTTTTCACACATATCAAACCTATCAAGAGATTTTCATCTTTTGAGGGTTTAAAAACCATAAAGCTTTTAACTTTCTTTTTTATTTATCTTAGTTTATGCTAGAAGTACAAGAAAATCTTTGTAAAACCATCAAAAATTTCTTTTTTAGTCTTTTTGGTTAGAAAAAGGGTTTTGTACCAAGAATCTTGATTTCAAATTTTTCGTGTCAAAAACGTCAAAGTTTGTATTTTTATGGTTATAATAGTCTTAGATAGGTAAGAAGTAAAAGAAAAATCAGGTAAAAGCGTCAAAAAGTGAGTCTTTTTAAGATTTTTGATTTTTGAGTTTCGAAGTGTATTGGGCGAACTATACGTATAGGCGAAGTATACAAGTTTTGTGTTCAGGCGAACTATACGTTTTTGGTCAGGCAAATTATACGTGTTGTTTATTCAGGCAATTTATACGTTTTCCTACAGGCGAAGTATGTGTGTTGTTTGTTTAGGCGATTTATACGTTTTTCTTACAGACGAAGTATACGTATTGTTTGTTTAGGCGATTTATACGTGTTCTTTTCTTTAGGCGATTTATACATCGTCTCTAAGGGGCGATTTATACATATTTTTCCATAGGCGACTTAGACGTGTTTTCAACAGGCGATTTATATGTATTTTTCAACAAGCGATTTATACATGTTTTTCAACAGGCGATTTATACGTTTATTTCCAAGGGCGATTTATACGTTGTTCTTTAAGGCGATTTATGCATAATTTACTTGGGAGAACTATACACTTTTATTAGGTGAATTATACGGTTGCTCTTTGATTTGTAAAATCCCGTGAAAACTTGATTTCTCAGTTTTATCAAGAATTGTAAAATCCTGTGTATTCCAAAGACTCCAATCACTTCATTCATTAAACCTCACTTTAACACAACAACCTCCAATCACTGTACAATCATCTTTTATCTTATCATATTAAAATGGATTTAATTATTCCACGTAGACAAAAGAATACTCTTGCTGAGTACATGATACTCTCCGGTGCTGACAATCGTCCAACTATGTTGGACAAGGACCTGTATGATTCTTGGAAAAGTAGAATGGAATTATACATGCAAAACAGAGAGCATGGAAGAATGATACTTGAATTAGTTGAAAATGGTCCACTCATTTGGCCTACTATTGAAGAGAATGAGGTGACTAGAACAAAGAAATATGTTAAATTATATGCTGCTGAGAAAATTCAAGTTGATTGTGATATGAAGGCAACCAATATTATTCTTTAAGGTCTACCAGCTGATATCTATTCACTTGTGAATCATCATAGAGTCGCCAAGGATTTATGGGAGAGAGTTCAATTATTGATGCAAGGTACCTCTTTGACTAAGCAGGAAAGAGAGTGTAAACTGTATGATACATTTGATAAGTTTACTCACATCAAGGGAGACTCACTTCATAAGTATTACTTAAGGTTTTAATTACATGAAGATTTACAACATGAAAATGGAGCAATTTCAAGTTAATACCAAGTTCTTAAACAGTCTTCCACCTGAATGGAGTAAGTTTGTGACTGATGTCAAGCTTGTAAAAGATTTTCATACTACAAACTTTGATCAGCTTCATGCATATCTTGAACAACACGAACTCCATGCAAATGAAGTCCGTCTTCTATGTGAACGCAATCATGATCCACTTGCATTTGTTGCAAATCAGTAGATGACACCACCTCACTTCAACACTTATCAGTCTTCATACAGCAATCCTCAGATTCAACAATAGTTTCCTCCATCTTAATATGGATAATTCATCTCACTCAACATTACTCATCTACTTATCCATCATAACCTCATTTCAATCATTCATCTGTTCCACCATCATATCCATATTAGTCTTAAATGAATCATCAAACCTCATCTGTTCCACAAATTGCTTATCAATCACCTTAAGTTTCTACACAATCGATGACTGAGTCACCTCTTGTGGACTCAGGTTATGCTGTTATGGTATTCTCTCCTGGAGATGATCCAATTGCTTATCTCAATAAGGCAATGACTTTTCTAATAGCTGTAGCTTCCTCATAGTTCCCCTCAATAAATAATCAACTTAGAACTTCATCGAATCCAAGAAACCAAGCCACTATTCAAGACGGCAGGGCCACATTGCAACAAGTTCAGGGGAGACAAGGGTAAAGTTATTCTGGTACTGGGTATAAGAGTAATGCTACTAGTTTTGGGGGAAACAATGCAAGCGGACATGCAAGGGTTGTTAAATGCTACAACTATCAAGGTGAAGGACATATGGCTAGGCAATGCACTCAGCCTAAACGACCAAGGAATGCATCATGGTATAAGGAGAAAGCAATGTTAGCTGAAGCTCAAGAAGCTGGACAAATTTTGGATGAAGAGCAACTAAAATTTCTTGCAGATCCAGGGGTTCTAGACGGTCAAGCTGTCACACCCCGCCAAGGCGGAATCGCAAGGCATGATCATTAGGCATCATCACAACACAAGGCTTCAAAATAGAGAAAACTAAAAATGACATTTAATTAACTTCAAAATCCAAAGCGTGCTATGACAACGCCCAAAAATAAAATCCAACATATAATGCATAAAGAACGAAACATGACAAGTTCAATCAAAACTAAAGCAGATAAGTCATAGACTGTTCAATGCAAGCCTATGGTCCAGCTAACTCTTCTTTCTAACTCTTTACACGTTTTGCTCACCTGAAAATGATGCTTAAAACGCCAACATAATTGTTGGTAAGAGTTACAGATTTAAGACTCATATATGATACCGCGATCATCAAAAACAACGTTTATGAACATATATGCATGGCAATTCTATCACAACAAATCCAATTATATGAGGTCGATCGTACCCTCCGTCCACAATCTATCTCCGCGCATGACTAAAACTTGACTAGCTATGTCCCGTTCGGGTTCATCACTAGGCCATGCCATTCTCACCATGCACAATGCCTTACACATACAATATCACATTAGACTGCACAAAGCAACCATATAGTTCGACACTTAAAAACACATATGACGGTTCATAATTCAAATACAGTTTTGCATCATTTCCATCCCAAAATAAGTAAAAAGTAGGGCTGTAAAACTCACCTCGATGCAAAGCAAATCCAAACTCTTCAATTAACCTTGCAAAGAATCTAAACAAAATAATACACATATATGTTACCATCGATTAGGTTCACAACACCCAAGTCGACGTATCAATAACAATGAGGATAATTTATATCATATCTCTAATTCAACTCTCCTATATATCTCCTATAACTGCCTAACCTCAATATTACTCACAAACTTACTTCTCAACTTCTGATTTTTATCCGTTTTTATAGTCACAAGATGACTCTAAATAAAATACTTAAACACCTAATTATTTCTTTTCTTACATACCATAGCTCCCTAATGAGTTGTGAGCTTCTACGATTTAAAAAAAAAATAATGAGTCTAACTATTTTATAAAAATTCAACATCACAAAGTGTCCATAATATGACCTGATTTGACTTTCAAAAAGTTTAGCTTGAGCAGACCATTCACACTTAGGAAATTTTACAAAATTCCAGAAAATTATAAACTCTTGAACATGCTAAGTTTCAAGCCCATCAATTAAAAAGACGTTTTGATATGGTTTTTGGACCTCTTAACAAACAACTAGAATCTGGCATAAAACTGAGTTTTGACAATGAATATTGTTGATTAGTTTGACTAACTTCTAGAGTATAACTCACTTTTAATTCATGAAACCTAGTGGTTGGAAAGTAGACTCTCTGTAGATAATTTTAGGCTTAAGGAAAATCAATAAAAGCTATCCGTATGACCGAGATATGGCTCTCGCAAGATGACCTAAAATTCTGCCCAGATTTTAGTTACGAATTTAACATGATAAACCCTAACATTACATTTAAACCCCCCCTAATTAAACCCTAAAAACAATTTTTGATGTTTAAAACCATTAATTACATTATTAATTACATAACTTAATCATAAATATAAAACCCTAGTCTATCTTTAATGATTGTTACATGATTAAAACTTAATTGAATTGAAAAAGGTTTAAGAAATCGATACCTTTAAGCTTAGAAATCAAAACCCTAAAATTTTTGGGTTTTCCCTTGCTCCTTGTGTTGTTCGTCTGATCAAAGAGAGAGAGAGAGAGATCAAAGTGATTTTTGTTTAGGTTATGATTTGTATTTATAGTGCTTAAGAGATAATTACCAAAATTAGAGTTGTTGTCAAATTGGGATTCCTTTTTTTTCCTCCTCCCTTTGTTCGGCCGGCCCAACACACACACCCTTTTTTTATTTTTATTTTTTTTTTTATTTATTATTTACACAAAAACCCCTTTAATTTAGTTATTTTTATAAAAACCTTTACTTATTTTGCTAAACCTTGAACTTTCTAACTAGTTTTCAAACTAACCTTCATTTCTAACATTCTTTAAATATAGAAGTATCTAAAAATCTATTAAAATACTACACAAATTATACTTTTAATATTATTTAATTACTTTTACTTAATACGTACTACAGAATATTACGTGAACGGAATTGACCCCCACCACTCATGTACTTCCATCTCATACAATATAAAAACACATTTAAAACACTTAATGACACACATAAAAACATGAATTATATACAGGCTTCAAAAATCTATACCTGCTAAAATATCAGTTGTCACAGATATTCCCCTCCACTTTTGGTAATTCTCGTCCATGAGTTTTTACCATTAATATCGACAATAGCATTCTCAAAACAAATAGGGATACTTAGACTTTGCATATGATCCTCACGTTCCCTGGTAATAACTCTAGGTCCACATTGGTATTTCACCGCACTTTCCAAATAGGTTTCTTTATTATGCTTAAGTGTCTTGACTTCATGGTCTATAATCTTAAGGCTCTTACTACAAAACGTTAGGTATTTCTTACCTTATCTCATCCTACGACACATTCAAAAAATTGTGATCAGCTAAACCATACGTCTTTAGATTTGACACTTGAATGGGTCATGCACTCTCTCAGTTCTTTAGGTAATTCTCTAACTATTTGCCACAAATACCAATCCTCTCGGATCTCGAGATGGGCCTACAAATCTTGTAAGCTAAACCTTTCCTTTCTTTCCCAAACCGCAATAACACCTTTTCAATGTGAGACTTTCAACCATTTACATGATCACCACTGAAACTCTAAAGGTTTTCTTCTATTATCTGAGTTGCTCTTCTGTACGATCTATAGCTAGCTTTAAGACTGTATTCTCTAAATCACACACCATTTTATCAGTCATTTCTTGCACCATCTCTGGTCATTTAGTATGCTATCTCCTATCTCAGCCCCACTATACAGGCTGAGCTATACTTCTCCATACAACGCCTCAAAAGGAGCACATCGAATGATCGAATGATAGCTATTATTATAGGAAAATTCAGCCAACGACAAATGAATATTCAATACTTGGTCACCAAAAATCATTCACACACGCTCTAAAACATATCCTATTCGTTTGTATGTACACTGCTTTGTCATCCGTTGAGGATGTTAAGCCGTACTCATATCTAAACGACTTTGTTCACATCGATTTTTGCATCGTTTGCCAAAAACTTGACGTAAAACGTCCATCCCTGCCAGAAATAATCATTATTGGTACACCATGACGTGTAGCAATCTCATCGATGTATAACCTTGCTAGCTTTGTATACTATAATCATCTCGTATTTCCCAAGGATATGTGCTGGTTTGGTTCAACTACTCAACTATGACCCGTGATTCGCATCTTGGACACTACTTGACCTTGGCAACTTTGTGTTATGAAGTCATAGCTATTTTCTCCTACTTCCACTCAGTATTCAGGTTGTTTCAATATCCCTGATGGTCTTTGAATGTTAAGCCCTTTACCTTTTGGCATGTCGAACACTTGCTAACATAATTGCAATCTTCCTTTTTATACCGGCCACCAATAATGTCTCGAAAGATCATAGTATATCATCTTTGTCTGCTCTAGGAGGGCACAGTGTACCTCGTCTTTGAGCTTCATCCATGATCTTAGTTCTTCACCGGCCCAATATTGGAACCCATCATACGATCCAATTGTATAGGCTTCCATTCTTATCTCTTTTCCATTTGTTGGTTTGTCCATTCAATCATTCAAGCCACTCACTATTTTCATCCTTAAATGCTTCACTGAGCTGCCAATATCAGTCCTTTAATCCAGGACTGAATTGTGCAACCATCGATTTGCACTCCGTCGAGGCTTCAATCTCTCTCCTTTCTACTTTAAAGCATTAACACGACATTTGCTTTACCAGGATGCGTATTAATCTCCATTCATAATTACTAATTAGACATCTAACACCATTCTTTGACGCATATTCAACTCCTTTAATTGAATATGTGTTGAAGGGCTCTTATGATCTGTATAGATAACTCTTCTTTGTCTGTTAAATAATGCTCCAATATAAATTTTTTATTTTTCTTTTAGCGCAAAACACCACCGCGCCTAACTCTAAGTCATGAGTCGTGTAGTTCTTCTCGTGGATCTTCAATTGTCTTGATGCATAGGCGATTACCTTATCCCTTTGCATAAGAAAAACATCCCAAATTCCTTAGTTTGACGCATACTATAAACCATAAATTCTTCCATCTTACGGTAACGGACAATATTGGGATTACACAAATTGTCCTTCAACGTTTGAAAAGCTTTCTCCTGCTTCTCACCCCACTCATACTTCTGATTCTTCTGAGTCAACGAAGTAAGAGGTTTAGCAATCTTGGAGAAATTCTTAATGAAACGTCTATAATATCCAGCCAATCCTAGAAATGATCTTACTTCAGATGGTGTTGTAGGGGCTTTCCAACTTTTCATCGCCTCAATCTTACTTGGATCCACGTGAATACCTTTGTGATTTACCACGTGTCCAAGAAAATGTACCTCTTGCAACCAAAACTCGCACTTGGAGAACTTCGCACACAACTTCTTCTTCCTTAGCAATTCTAACATCAATCTCAAATGATTTTTATGATCCTCCTTTCTTCTTTGAGTGTATCAAGATATCGTCAATAAACGCTATGACGAAATTATCCTGGTACAGTTTGCACACTCGGTTCATTAAGTCTATGAAAAATACGGGTGCATTTGTTAATCCAAATGGCATAACCGTAAACTCAAAATGCCCATATCATGTTCTGAACACGGTCTTCGAGATATCATCATCATGCACTCTCTAGATGTAGATGATAACCAGATCGAAGGTCTATTTTAGAGAAGTAGCGCGCTCTTTGAAGTTGGTCAAACAAATTGCCAATCCTAGGGAGTGGATAACGATTCTTGATGGTCAACTTGTTTAGTTCACGATAGTCTATTGCTAATGCGTAATTCGATCTATCCTTCTTCTTGGACAAACTAAATACTGTGCGCTCATCATGGTGAGGTAACTTTGGTCCTCGAATAAATCCCTTGTCTTGCAACTCATTGAAGTTGCCCCGACTGTTACTTGCCTCTCTCAATGGCGCTAGTCGATTACGTGGGACTTCGTTATACGGGCGTCGGTCGCTAGGAATTAAATCAATACGAAACTATTACTCTGGTGTTGTAGGCGGTAAGCTTGATAGGGCATTCAGAAATACGTCTGCAAAATCAGTACTATAGGAATGTCAGACTTAACGGTCGGTTCATTCGCCTTTGTTGCTCATTAACGTCTTTGTCTTCCTGACATTTATGTATCTCCTTGGACACAAAGTTACCTAACTCCTTCTACAGGTATCCTATAACTATCTTCTCGTGACACGATCACAGCACTTTTGGTTTACAACCAATCCATTCTTACTATCACATCAAAACTTCCTTGTCCTAATGTATTAAGTCTATATGGAAATAGTATTCCTCAGCTCTAGTCTAACAGCCATGGAAAAATTCTAATCAACTTCTTCTTTCCTACCATTAGCTTCTTCTATCTCATATCCAGGGTTCGCTATACTAGGTTTCGCTATTTAATAGGATTGTTTGTGCTAATTTAGTGGATCATGTAAATTAAAATCTGCACAGAATCAAAAAGCACAGTAGCATAGAGATTGTTTAAGGAATACGTACCCATCACTACATTAGGATCCTGAAGAGCATCAACAGCATTCACGTTGCAAGCCCTTCCTCTAGCTTGGTTCTCATTGCCTCGGGTGTTTTTATTTCACTTCTAACGCTTAGCTTGATTTCCAGATTGATTACGTTCTCGGTTCCACTTAGGACAATTTGGACGTAAGTGATCCAAACTTCCACACTCATAACAAGCTCTCTGCCAATTTCTTAGCCTAACTGCTCGTATCGGCTCTGCATGCCCAACCGGTGCTCTACATTCTCTGGCCATGTGACTCGGCCTTTGGCAATTATAGCACACTAAGCATGGTCCTTTTTCAGCATGAAAACCCTTACACTAAGCAACTTTGGGTAAAACTTTTCTTTTTTCTCTTTGGGTGGAACTGCTGCTACAAACCCTCGTCCCCCTTTAGCTTTCTTTTTGTCTTTTCCAACACTTTCTGACTTACTCGCCTCATCCCTTTCTTTCCTTTTCTCACCAGCCTTAGCCAAATGTACCACTGTAGACTGCCTCATCAGTCTATATCTGCAGTAAGTTAGCACTTTGAATAGTAGCAGGTTGGTGTCTTGAAGCTCATTCAAGAATCTGAGTGGCAACCCATTTTGTACATTGTGACACGCTTCTCCTTAGGTTTTGTTACAAATGTCGGAAACCAACTTTGACAACTCATAGATCGATTAGTGTATCCAGCATGATAAGCGCCAACCTTTAACTATGATTCTTAACTCCGCCTTATCAACTTCCCAATATCTTTGTCTTTGACACAAACTAACGGGTCGTTTGAGCAATGGCTGAAGTCTTCCACGGCAATTGCATTAGCAGCATCTTGGCTTCTTGCTTGGACTTGAGTATTCCACCAAGTCAAAGCTTTGCCAATGAATGAACTCAAGGCATACTTCACCCTTTGATTAGCCAAACATCCGCTATTATCTACCACGGATTCCATCTTTTCAATCCATCTATGTCAATGCACATCCTGCAACACCAGTTCCGTCAAAGTCTCGACGGTCCACACGACACAAATCCTTTGTAGGTGCAACCATTTTTCCTCCACCATTTTCCATTTTCCATTGGCATGTTGTAGGTTTTATTTACTTGAGTTACGGTGTTTCGGGTTGATGTTCTGAAGTTGTTGGAGCAATGATTTCCACGACATCAGGGAGGGTTGATCAGGATTGTCGTATTTGAACCATGTTTCTGCTAGACTTTAGTTTATATATATTCGACGATTTATATGGATTTCATTTATTCCAATGTGGAATTTATTTTTTTTTTTTTTACTTTTAATTTTTTTTCCTAATACTATATACGTACAAGCATAACCAACCAATATGTGTCAACACCAATTACATGTAATCACACTTGCAAGTCCATTTATGTTGTGGCGCATGTATAATTATGTTGTACACCTTAATTATAGATGCCCTCTTTCACGCGTGTACTCGCTTCTATAAAAACACTTCTTGAAATCAACACATCATGCAACACATAACACATTTAATAAGGCACATAGCACACAGAATAAATACTATAAACCATTCTCATTATATATCATAATCGAAATAACCATTTCCTAAACATGGTTCAAAACGATAGAAAGAAAACACTAAACTCCTAAATCAAATCGATTGCACGAATAGTCGGGTCGAGGTCGAACTCAGCTCCCTCCAGTGTCTTCCATCGTCAAGCTCATGGGTTGATTACTAGCCGTAGACTCAAGGTCTGAATCGTTAGCATCCTCAGTCAACCATCCATCATATTGCCTTCTTGTGGTGGTAATGAGTAAGGTGCGAACTTGTTCCCTTGGTCTTCCCTTTGGAGTTGTGGAATATACGAAATATACTTTTTGTGGTAAGGAGGGGTTGACTCACTCAGCTCTTCTTCTTCTTCATCCGATGTGTGGTATTCTTGGAACCTAGAAACATTTCCTTCCTTGTCGATCCTTCTTCTCCAAATCACTCCAATCATTTGGTCACCTACTTTCTTCATAGTCATTCTCTCTTCCACTTTACACGGATGTAAGTCGATGGGTATACGACACTTACGGTTTGTACGCCGTATCTTACAGCCAGAAATTGGGTCTGATTAAGCTTAATCCAGTTAAAGGCCTATGAATTCCCCAACATAAACTTATGCTTTGAGGGAGACATAACTCTATAAATAAGGAAGAGTATAAGCTCCATCAGCTACTTGGCGACGAAGAAAATAAATACTAGCATATATATATATATATATATATATATATATATATATTCTTACTACGAAAATAGTAAACGAATACGCAATTGGAACTTCAAAATATATATATATATATATATATATATATTTATATATCTATTTTATAATATATATATATATATATTTTATATATATATATATATATATATTTATATTATATATATATATATATATTATTATACATACGTATGCACAAAGACACGTTCGTTCCCATAAATGTATCTATATGAATGGATTCCTTGTTATAGTCAAGTCAATCCATTTAGTTCTCCTATAACTTGGCTTGATACTCAATCTGTACTCCCCGCCAAGGCGAAATCGCAAGGAATGATCAATAGGCTATCAACATCATACACAACACCAGGCGTCAAAATAGTGAAAAACTAATAAATGAAATTTATTAAACTCTAAAATCTAAGCGTGTTATGCAACGCCCAAACAAAAATCCAAACATCTACTGCATGTAAGAACAATATATGAAAAGTTCAATTGATAACTAAACAATAAAATATAGACTTCGCATGCATGCCTATGGTCCAGCTAACTTCTCTACCTAACTTTTCCACCACGTTTTTGCTCAACTTGAAAATGATGCTTAAAACGTCAACATTATTTGTTGGTCAGAGTTACAAGTTTAAGACACACATATGACACCGCGATCAACAAAAACATTATTTACGAACATATGCTGGCTATTTCTATCACAAACCAAAAATTCACATTATTTGGGGTGATATTACCCCTTACGTCCCACATTTCTATCTACGCCGCAAGACTAACCACTTTGACTAGCTAGTCCGTTTGGGTTTACACTAGGCCATGCCATTCTCACATGCACATGCCTTACCACAATCAATATCACATAGCAATAGCACAAAGCAACCATATAGTTCGACACTTAAAAACACATATCACAGTTCATAATTCAAAAACAGTTTTGCATCATTTCCATCCCAAAATAAGTAAAAAGCGAGACTGTAAAACTCACCTCGATGCAAAGCAAATTCAAACTCTTCAATTAACCTTGCAAAGAATCTAAACAAAATAATACACACATAGTTACTTCGATTAGTACACCACCCAAGTCGACGTAACAATCACAATGATGGATAATCTATATCCTATCTTAATTCAACTCTCTATATACTCCTCATACTTGCTAACCTCAAATTACCTCACAAACCTTACTTCTCAACTTTCTGCATTTTATCCCGTTTTTATAGTCACAAGGATTAACTCTAAATAAAATACTTAAACACCTAATTATTTCTTTTCCTTACATACCATAGCTTCCTAATGAGTTGTGAGCTTCTATGATTTTTTAGAAAAAAATAATAACGAGTCTAACAATTTTATAAAAATTCAACATCACAAAGTGTTCATAATATGACCTGATTCAACTTTCAAAAAGTTTAGCTTGAGCATACCCATTTAAACACTTCGAAAAATTTACTGAAAATCATTAAAACATCATGAAAATGCTACAAAGTTTCAAGCCCATCAATTAAAAGACGTTTTGTTAATGGTTTTTGACCTCACAAACACAACTCAGTATTCACTAAAAACTCATCTTGACAAAACGATTCTTGTCTCGGATTGATGTATTCCATGTTGCCTGACACGAAATAGAACACGGACTAGAATCAAAACTAGAAAAAGGAGAAGCGGACACATAAGGTTTATGAAATGCGTTCCATCATTCCTAAACCAAGACGTAGATAGATAAATGATTCACGTTTAAGGGGTTTAGTAAGAATGTCGGTGATGTTGTTGATGAACGGCACTATTTCTATTGAGATATGTCATTTCTGGACATTATCATGAAGAAAGTAGTGACGTATTTCGATGTGTTTGGTACGAGAATGTTGCACCGGGTTTTTGCTAAGGTCAATCACGCCTTTGTTGTCGCACATGATGGGAACGTCGTCGAGTCATTAACGTGTAGTACGTTGGAGCTTGTTTCATATTATTGCTTGTTAACATGCCTTTCCTGTGCTTACATATTCGGCTTTGTTAGTGGAAATATAGAAATGAGCGGTTTGTTTCTTCGAGAACCATATGTAAAAACAACATCCTTACGAATCGTACAAATTCCCGCTTATGTGCTCTTTCGGTCACCTAATCTCCCGCATGATCAGATAGTTTCGGCATATACTACAAGTTTCTATACCGGTCCCTTATAGAATATAATATTCCAAGTGAGTAGTGCAATTTATGTTATCAGAAGATACGCTTACCCGCTTCAAGGTGAGAGGTTTTGGGAGCCTCTTAGAAGCAATCACAAAGGCAGACACTAATCATGGTAATCGGGCCTTCGTGCCATTTTGGTATAATATTACCAAATATCATGCCTCGATACTTGGTACTATCTACCGACTCATACTCTTCATCTTTCGTGAGTTTAGTATCGAAGGACATGGGGGTTTTCATTAGTTTAGAATCTTCTAGACCAAATTTTTTAAGCATTTCTTTAATATACTTAGATTGATTAAAGAATATACCATCTTCCATATGTTTAATTTGTAATCCAAAGAAGAAGTTAAGTTCACCTATCATGCTCGTCTCAAAATCATCAGGCATGATTTTGGCAAATTCATCACACATGTCTGACAAGTCAAACCGAAATTAATGTCATCGACATATATGTTGAACATGATGATATTTGAACTTCTTCGTTAGTTAAATAGAGTCGTTATCTTACCATTCTCATTTTATATTCATTTTAATTAGAAATGCTTCTTAATTTTCGTACCAAGCTTTAGGTGCGTGTTTAGGTCCTTTTTTAGCTTTCTTTAGTTTATTAAATAATCGTTCTTTCGAAATCAATGAATCCCAAAGGTTGTGCTCGTATACCTCATCATTGATAAAACCATTTTGGAATGCACTTTTTATGTCCATTTGGAATAATTTAAAATCTAAGGCGAAGCATAGGTAATAATATTCTTATAGATTCAGTCTTGCATTGGGCATAGTTTCGATCATAATCGATGCCCTCTTGTTGGTTGTAGCCTTGAGCAACTAACCTAGCCTTATTTTGAGAAACAATACCATTCTCATCTAACTTATTTCTAAACACCCACTTAGTTCCTATTATTGTCATATTCTTAGGTTGCGGAACTAGTTCTTAAACGTCGTTAGCAATGAATTGATTTAATTCTTCTTGCAAGGTGACTATCCAACTTTCATCTCCTAAGGCTTCATTTACATTCTTAGGTTCTATAGTTGATATAAAATAGTAGAAGTTACTTTGGTTTTGGGCTGTGTATCTAAGGGTTCTTTGGTTGAGATTTCCTATAACATTTTCTAAGGGATGGTTCCTAGATTCCTTAATATTGACTATTTCGTCAATCTCTAATGTTTCATCCTCAACAATATTTTCTAGGTTTTTCTTTTTGATTTCCCTAATAGCTTCTTCTTCATCTAGATCATCATCCACCAAGGGTGATGTCTTAGAGGGTGGAGGAGTTTCATCGAATGTCACGTTAAGTGTTTTCTTCGATGTTTCTTGTGGGTTTAATTAAGAATGATATAGCTTTATATTTTGGGAATACTAGAAAGACCACTTCGTATGAATTTAGTTCAAACTTGGTAGGTACTGAGTCTTGTGTTAAAATGAAGCACTTGCTTCCAAACACTCTAAAATAGTCAAGAGTAGGTTTCCTACCTCTCAAGATTTCATAAGGTGTTTTTCCTATAATGGCTCTAATCTAGGATTGGTTGTAGATTGTATGTTTGAAGTATTCTTAAGGGTTTCCCAAAACTTATGTATTATGTAACGATTGCTCGTTAAAATAAAAAACCCCCCCATGGTTTACTTAATTTCCTGATGTATCCTAGATTTTTACCTTTCATCACGCCACTTTGATTGAGGAGTGCATGGAGACCGAGAAGTTATATGAGTAATACCATTGGCATTATAAAATTCTCCAAAATTGTACCTCTTTATCATAACCTCTCTACGTGTCGTTCTATGTCACTATTGAACAACCTAATTGGTTTTGGATTTTCCTACTAAATATTTCGAATTGATCGAAAGCTTCGGTTTTATCCTTAAGAAATCTAGTCCAAGTATACCAAGAGTAGTCATCTACTATGATTAGGGTGTAACGATTTCCTCCGTAACTCCGTACAGCGGATGGAGCAAAGAGATCCATATGGAGAAGTTTTAAGCAACTAGTCGTTGAGACTACATTCTTAGCTTTGTGACTAACGTGAGCTTGTTTTCCCATTTTGCAAGCATCACAAAAATGTTGATCAAACTTAAGCTTAGGTGAGTTTCTAACTAACTCCTTAGAGGCCAACGATTGAATGAGACGTATATTTGCGTGTCCTAATCTCCTATGCCACAAGGTGGAATTTTCATCAATCATAGTTAGACAAATTTGATCCTTAGGCTTATTTCCTAATTTCATCACATATAAGTCTTTCTTCCTAATACCTCTACCTATGACTTTACCGTCCTTAGTGATTTCACTATCATGTTCAAAAAAAGTTACTCTACATTTATTGTCACATATTTGTCCTATACTTAGCAAATTAAATCTTAAGTTATCAACATGTTCTACATTATCTATTTTGAGAGAGTCATTAGAAATCATACCTTTGCCAATGATGTTAACGCAAAGATTACTACCAAAAATGAAGTTACCTCTATTGTATGCCTTGTAAGTGGAGAAGAGCTTTCGGTTGCCCGTCATATGTTTAGAGCATCCACTATCCTTGATCTATTCGTCGGGTTCCAAGTCGACTCCAAGGCATATCTATTTATATAAGAAGATAACTCATACATATGGTCCCTAATATCTCATGGGTCCAAAGTTGTTAGTGCCAAACATCCCTTGCATTTGATGCAATTGGTTGGGATGTGAGAATTGAAGACACATTTCCCATGGCATGTAACTTTGATGTGGAAAGTTGTTCCAACTTACGGGAAAGCCATGAGGTTGGTTTTGTCGACCAACGTGTCTTTTTGGTTGCGGTGTTTTAGGATGAGAATAATTATTATTGACTCTTCTAGGAGGTGGAGTTTTTGATCTAAAATTAGGTTTAGAAAATCCAACTCCGGGTTTTGACAATGGCTTATAAAATTGTTTAACTTCATTGTCACTAGCAACGGGAACTTTGGCATTGTTTACAATTATGTGTTTTGGTCTAGGACCCAAAATAGATTTTTGAAAAGACACACTTTTCTCAGAACCAGGCGTTGCTGGTGGCGGTCCCATATTTATTTTGGGGGCCGCCTGAACATTAAGGGGGCCGCCCATATTTATGGGACCTCCATCAGAAGACGTCCTTTTCTGAGCTTTTACAAATTTTATTTCCTTAGTTCCACTAGATGATGCTTCAAATAAATTAAACCCTAAACCTAATTTAATCCAGGGGGTTTATGGGACCCTCCATTAGAATACGCCTTTTTCTGAGCTTTCATAATTTATTTCTAAGTACCACTAAGAGATGTTGCTGTCAAATGAATTTAAAAACCCTACAACCTAATTATCACCGAGGGTTTTTTGATTACTTAACATTTTCCATTTAAGCAATGGTGTAATTTTCAAATTTTGTTTAATCTAGTAGAATCTTCTTGAGTTATTCATTCTCAATTTACGATGCATGCCACTTTGCACCATCGAAGATAAACTCCCTATTTTTTCTCTAGTGTGTACAATTTATCCTTTCAATTATCTAGCTCATTTTCTAGACTAGTTCTAATTAGCTTTAACTTTTTGTTTTTAGTGATAATCTTTAGCCTCATTTTTGCATAACTTATCATATTCATTGCTAACGCTAAATACATCAATTGATGATTTTTCATCACTAAAGTAACAATGATTCATAAACATACTCACTTGATGCTATGAGCTACAATACAGTTGCCATCTTTGACCTTCTCATCATCTTCTTCACCGTTATCGCTCCAAGAGCCTCCGATAAAAGCTCTTTGGTTCTTATCTTTCGGTGATTTTGGACATTCTCCAATAAGATAATTCGGATCTCCGCATCTAAAGTATTTTCTATCACTTTTACCGTTCTTGTCATCACGACTTCTTTTGGAGCGTTTTTTTTCGTTCCGAGTGTCTCATGTCACGAATCTACCACTTCTTTTAAAAGAATTTCTTGAAGTCCTCTTACACCGGCCAATGATGTCGTACACTTCGTCTTCACTAAAGAAGTCGAACACTTCATCTTACTAGATTCTTTTTAGCCTTTAAAAATATATATTTTCCTTTCAACTTTTGCTTTGACTATTTTAGATCTTTCTTGATGATCATTTTCGTGAACTTTGAGGTTCCAATAAGTTCATCAAGATATATGACGTTAAGAAGTCTTTCGACTCTGCAAATCGACATGACCCTTTGCTCTCATTTAGGATGTAACGCTCTAAAAGAAACTTCCTAAGAAGTTCTTACTAGAATAACCTTATCAAGAGCGTTAAAATAGTATAATATATTACAATCTAGAAAAGCAACTATCTATAGATTCGTCTTCGAAATAGACGAATTAAATCATATTATTGAACCAAAATGTCGATCTTATTATCATTGACTTGGGCTATTACCCCTTGATGTGATTAACAAAGATTTTTCAAATATACTTTATTGCCAGTGTTACACAGAAAAATCTTTCAAATTCTTTTCTTGGCAAGCATTGTAAATAACCATTTTTGGCTTCATTATTTTTCGCAGTCTTCTTTTTTGAGATCAGCGTTTTGTTTTTCATAAGGATAACCTCAATCTAATATGTTTTTATCCGATTTTGTACAATATTTGAAAAATCACATTGGTAATAACATGCCAAAGAACTTTTGATTAACATATGTCTCGAATCTATTTTCCAATAAATAAAACATATCGCATTCAAAGAGGTGGTGACTTATGCATAGATTTCTCTTCTAGAGATTTGTCAGAATCCATAAATCGATCTAAGTTTTAAAATACAATATATTTTAAAAATCTTGAGTGACCTTGGCCTGATACCAATTGTGGAAACTAGAAGGGGGGGGTGAAATGTTTCAGTCATGTTTGATTACGTTTAAAAGTTTTACTATTCAAAAATTTATAGATCGAGTTAATATGGTCAAATCAAATCACAAGAGATACAACAAAAACTATCTAAATCAAAACTAAATAACAACAATAATAAAGTAAAGAGATAAGGAAAGAAAAAACCAAACCAGGACACCAAGATTTTATAGTGGTTCGGCTACGAAGCACCTCTTCGCCCTACTTCACTCCCCGAGTATCCTACTCGAGATTTCACTATATCAACAAGCTCCCTTTAGGCGGAGAAAACCGTTTACACGTCGGTTACGTTATTTCCCTACACTAAGCTAAATGTCGAGTCATAATCTTAGCTAGAACCAATCTACCACTTCACAAGATATACACACTCACAAGATCTACACTATCAGATCTACACAATATCCGAATCACACAAATACACAAGGTAAATACAATAGAATTTTGGTACTTAGAAGAAAAGAGGATAGATCACTAATTAACACTTCGTTTCTTGACGAATACGAGTGTTCTTCTCTTGCACTTGAATGAGAGGGAATATATGAGAAGAAGAGATTAGATCACTTGAAAAAAGATCTAAGTATGTTAGTGATCAAGAGTTTAAGTGAGAGAAAGAAGGTTTAGAGAGAGAAAGAAAAGACTAAAAAATTTCATGCAAAGAGGAATGTTTTTCTGCTGGGAATGAAGCAGTATTTATAGCCATGGAATCCCAACGGTCATCTGGGGGCGGTCCCGGCGGTCCCTTATATATAAGGGGGCCGTCACTAGACTTTGTGGAAAACTAGAAGGGGGTTTAATAGTTAACCACTTTTTAATTTAAGGTTTTAAAGTGTTTATAAAAATTCTAGATTCTACTTTATGTGAATTCAACACTTGTACAATATGAACAATATACTTATCTAAATAATCAATAGGATAGTATGAAAAAATAATGTAAGACAAGAGATAAGAGTAAGAACAATCAAACCACAATGCGAGGATTTATAGTAGTTCGGTAATGAAGCACCTCTTCGCCTCTACTCCACTCCTCAAGCACCTAACTCGAGAGTTTTCTTCACTATGTCAACAAGCTCCCTTATGGCGGAGAAAACCTTACACAACTTTCGCTTATCTTGATTTCTGACACAAAGCTAGATGTCGAGTTCTAATCTTAGCTAGAACCAATCTACCACAACTTCACAACTTTACTACACAACTTGACTTCACGACTTGATCACGACTACACAACTTCTTCACACCTTAGTTTTCTTCACACCACTACTTCACCAAGCCACTACTATAATCACACCTAACTAACACTACTAGGAAAGATCACCAAGATCTAACTATACTTACAACAATCACCAAGATTTAACAACTACACAACTTTACAAGATTTATAAATGATTTACAAGTTATGATATGGATGCAATAAGATTGCAACAACACACAAAGGTGTAATACTTCTTCACTTGATGATGGAAGTATTCTTCTCTTGCACTTGAGGAATTGAGCTTGGATCACTTAGAAATAAAGCTTTATGATTAGATGATCAAGGAGTTTAATGAGATGTCAGGGTGTTTTTAAGAACAAGTAACAATGAGAGCAAAAAGATGAGAAAATAGGAGAAAAAGTCAGTGTTTATAGGACAAACTGGAGGAGCGTCAGTCTATGGGCGGTCCCCTTAAAATTAAGGGGGCCGCCCTATACTAGAGGCTCCCCAGTTTGTCTTTTGTGTAGGGGGGGGGGTTCTGGAACTTTTCTAGCTGTTTTAGGTCTGAAAATTTGAATTTCAAAATGTTTATTTTGAATAAAACATTTCTTTTAATTGTAAAAAAAATAAAATTTAGGTAATGTTTATAAAAATTGATTACAACATTTTCTAAAAGTGTGAGGTTAAATAAAACTATCCCTTTGATCATAAAAAGCATTAAACATTTAGATTACATACCTATACGTGTATATTTTTGAAATGATAATTACTACTATTTAACTTGTTTACGTTTAATTTTACATATAATGTTTTTATATTTTGTGATTATCAAAACGTAAAGATGTGAAAAATATTAACAATGTTTTTAGGCATTATTTCTATCAACAATCTTCCCCTTTTTGATGATTATAAAATTTAAACTCATTAAATGTAAAATTGTTTTTTAAACAAGTATTTAGTGAGTTTTATGTCATTTCTCTCCCTTTTTGTAGAATCAAAAATGCATCATTGAGAATTTCTAGTAAAATTGACGGAATAAATGCTCCCCCTTGATGTGTGCCCCCCCCCCTCATTCGAGGGCACTAAGGAATTGAGCTATGGTTTCTTGGCTACAAAAACGAGTTAGAACAATACAAATATTTCTAACATGTAGGCACGAAGTGAGAGGAAAATATGACAAGGTGCAGAGCAATACAAGCAAAAGTATACTTCATTCATGTAAGGACAAGTGTGTGAACTTCACACAAGCCATACATAAAGAAAAACAAATGATGCTTAGAAGCTATTAATACAATAAAAAAAACCTAAATAGCATAGAAGGATTTTTGATTGCTTGCGACTACAAAAGGGTTTGGATGATTATTTAAGGCATATTATGAGATTAGTTGTTGGAGAGTAGAGCGGAGGCGGTTTGGAAAGAAAAATCTCTTTTGAACTTTAGGTGGTGGATAAGGTTGAGTGAGGAGGAATCAAATCCAATTGAAATCCTCACATTAAAGCAAGGAATTTTTTTGGGTGAAGAAAAACAAGGCAATACCCAATCATGGGTTTCAACTTGGTTAATGTTGAAGGGTGTGTGGTAAGTTTGAAGAGAAGATGATGAAGGGATGTGTTATTTGTTGTTGAAGAAGAGATGCATGACTAAGAGGTTTTGACAGGATCTTGTAGTTGATTAATGTCATCAACTAGGCCTTTCCTAACTTGGAGATAGAGGTGTGATTAATTGAGTTTGGTTGCACTTTGAGGTGGAGCTTGAGGTGTGAGTAACATGTGAGTTATGGGTGAGATGAGGGAAATGGAGGATATGGAGTACAACTTGTAGGTAGATGTGGGAGTGCCTTAATGTAAGGAGTTTGTTGTCACTAATTGAGGTGGAGCTTAGAGAGTGTGTAACATGAGAATATAATGGGTGACTGGAAATGGGGGGTGTAAAACAACTTGTGATGATATGTAGTGTCCTTGATGTAGGATTGGTATGCATGATTGGGTGATTATTTCTTGAGATGGTTTTTGATGATGAGAGTAGAGTGGGTTTTAAGCATTGGTGTAAGGTTGAATTTTGCATTGAGCACATTAGATGATTTGCAAGGTTAGTTTCTTCCCCAAATGAGTTTCACACGCATTTTTGGCTAACCCTTGATGTTTTGATGTGGTTTGTTAGTGCAGATGTCATCTGGTGAGGAAATGGATGGAATGAGGATGTATTATAGTGGAGGAAATGTTTAAATTAGGAAAAAAGAACATTAATAGGGATCAAATCTAGAGAACTGTTTGTGAATTTAGGAAACAATATCTCTAAGGTCTAGAGTATTGGTCAAAGAGGGTGAAAAATACAATTTAAACAACCCGTGATATGCAGGACTGTCCCTTAAATAGGGGTCCGGATCCCCTTAAAATTAAAAGGGGCCGCGCCTTTTATAATTAAGGGGCCCACTATTGCCATTTCCCAGATTTTCCAAAAATCAATTTTTCTTAAAATTTTGTGTGAGGGTTTCGGTTTTGGTGTTTAATTTGCAGCAAGTCCATCCTTTTATGGCAATTAAGATTTTTTTTGCATATAGCAAGCAAGCATTCAACATTCTACATATATGACAAGTTGTAGGATAAAACTATTTCACATGTATTTGGCATATAATCATAAGGAATTGAAGATCAAAAAATGAAGAGCCATATAAAATATGACTAAATATAATGCACAAAGAATTTTTTCCTGTGGCAAGGGGTTAATGAAAAACGAACCTCACTTTGTTGCAAATACTAGTGGTGTGCCTAAGTACCGACAAAAATGTGAGTGGCGATTATTTCACTAACCTAAGACAAGTAAAACCCTAAGAAAATACCCAAGTACGCCTTGATTTAATTTTGCTCAATAAGATTGATTGAATAGAATATATATTAAATATATACTTTTGACAACAAGTAAGAGAACATTTATGCATAAGTGAAAAGATATGTTTAGCATATCTCAATAATATACGAAAATTGATTTTTTATTGCTTCCTATTGTGAGAAGGACTTTTAGAAAAATATTAGATTTGGGACTATTGTGTATATTGTATACATGGAGATATGCATAGATAAATAATTAGTAAAGTTTAGCTTATGGACTTTCCAATCTTGTTTTTTTGTGTAAAAAGAAAACCTAGACACCAGACAAAAATAATTAGTCGAGTCAGGTGGGTGTCCCCTTAAAGTCTGGGTGTCCCCTTAAAATTAAGGGGTCCACCACCAGTTGAGAAAAATTTTATCAGATTTTGGACAAACAAGTTATTATGATTTATCATTTCTTTATTAAGTCAAAAACCTTAATCAATTTGTCCCATCATTCCTAGACTACACGTAAGTAGTTAAATGCTCACGTTTCAGTGAGGTTATAGTTTAGATATTTCGGCTATGCGTCTTCCGATGAGACAAGCCCAAAATGTCTCATCGGAAGACAGCATAGCCGATATTCTAACTAAACCACTTAAACGTGAGCCATTTAACTACTTACGTGTAGGTCTAGGAATGATGGAACAAATTGATTAAGTTTTTGACATAAAAAGAATGAAATCATCATGAAATTGTTGTCAAAAATCTGAGAAAATTTTTCTCAACAGGTGGTGGCCTTAATTTTAAGGGGACCACCCAGACTTTAAGGGGACCACCCACCTGACTGACTAATTTTTTTTTGTCTAGGTTTCTATTTTACACAAAAACACAAGATTGGGAAAAGTCCATAAGCAAACTTTTACAAATTCTTCTATCTAAATGCATATCTCATTATACATATACACAATAGTCCCAATCTATTATTTTCTAAAAAGTCCTTCTCACAACTAGGAGCACATAAAAATCAATTTTCATATATTGTTGAGATATGCTAAAAATATTTTTCACATATGCATAATGTTCTCTTACTTGTTGTCAAAAGTATACATTTAATATATATATATTCAACAATCTTAATTGAGCAAAATAAAACAGGAGTACTTGGATATTTCCTTAGGTTTACAAGTCTTAGTGAAATAATCGCTACTCCACATTTGTCGCACTTAGGCACACACTAGTATTTGCACAAAAGTTTGGTTCGTTTTTAACTTAACCCTCTTGTCAAGAAAAATTCTTTGTGCATTATATCTAGTTACTATTTTATATGCTCTTCACTCTTTTGGTCTTCAATTCATATATGATTATATGCCAAAATTATGTGAAATAGTTTTATCCTACAACTTGTCATATATATGTAGAATGTTGAATGCTTAATTGCTATGTGCTAAAAAATCTTAATTGCCATAAAAGGATGGACTTGCTGCAAATTAACCACCAAAACAGAAACCCTCACACAAAATTTTGAGAAAAATCGATTTTTGGGAAATCTGGGAAATAGCAGCAGGCGGCCCCCTTAATTCATAAAGGGCGGTCCCCTTATCTTTAAGGGGACCGACCCCTAATTAAGGGGACCGGCCTAGCAAATCACGGGTAAAACAGTATTTTCATCCCTTTTTGACCAAATACCCTCTAGACTTAGCTACTGTTTCCCTAAATTCACAAACATTTCTTGGATTTGATCCTTTAAATGTTCATTCTTCCTAATTTAAACCTTTCCTCCACTATAAATACATTCTCAACCATCATCATCACAATCATCCTCACCAATGACATCTCCTAACAAACCCACATCCAAACCATCAAGGGTAGCCAAAATGAGTGTGAAACCCATTTGGAGGAAGAAACTAAACCCTTGTAACACATCCAATGAGCTCAATGTAAATTCACCTACACCAATGCCAAAACCACTCACTCCTCATCATGAACCATCTCAAGAAAACAATCACCCCAATCAAGCATTACCAAATCCTTACATTAAGGACACTCCCACATCACCACAAGTTGTCTCACATCCTCCATTTCCCATCTCACCCATCAATTCACATGTTACTCACACTCAAGCTCCACCTCAAAGTGACAACCAAACTCAACACACACCACCTCTATCTCCAAGTAGAGAAAGCCTAGTTGATGACATTAATCAACTACAAGACCTATCAAACCTCTTAGCCATGCATCTCTCTCAACAACAAAACAACATTCCCTCATCACCTTACTCTCCAAACCTACCACACACCCTCAACATTAACCAAGTTGAAACCCATGTTGGGTATTGCCCTTGTTGCATCTTCACCCAAAAACAATTCCTTGCTTTAAGTGAGGATATCAATTGGATTGAATTCCTCCTTACTCGACCACATCCACCACCTAGAGTTCAAAGAGATTACCCTTCCATAACCGCCTCTACTCCAAACTCTCCATCAACAACCAACTAATCTTGTAATATGCCTACAAATAATCGTCAAACCCTTTTGTGTCGCAAGAAAGTCAAAAATCCTTCTATGGCTATTTAGGATTTTTTTATGTATTAATATGCTTCTAAAGCATATTTGTTTTTCTTTTTATGTATGATTGTGTGTAGTTCACACACATTGTCCTAAATGAATGAAGTATCTTTTGCTTTGATGTTTGCTTGCACTTGTCATATTTTTCCTTCTTTCTTGCTACATGTTAGAAATATTTGTATTGTTCTAACTCGTTTTTGTAGCCAAGAAACCATAGCTCGATTCCTTGGTGCCCTCGAACGAGGGGGAGCACACATCAAGGGGGAGCATTTATTCCGTCGATTTTACTAGCAATTCTCGACGATGCCTTTTTGATTCTACAAAAAGGGGAGAAATGACATAAAACTCACTAAATACTTGTTTAAAAATAATTTTACATTTAATGAGTTTAAATTTTGTAATCATCAAAAAGGGGGAGATTGTTGATAGAAATAATGCCTAAAAACATTATTAATATTTTTTACATCTTTACGTTTTGATAATCACAAAATATAAAAATGTTCAATGTAAAATTAAACATAAACAAGTAATTAGTAGTAAATTTTCATTTCAAAAATTATATCACTTAAAGGTATGAATAAATAAATGCTTAATGCATTTTATGATCAAATGAAATTTTTATTCAACCTCACACTTTTATAAAATGTTGTAAACATTTTTTATAAACAGTACAAAACATTTTCTACAATTAAAAGAAATGTTATATTCAAAATAAACATTTTGAAATTCAAATTTTTGGACTTAAAACGGATAGAAAGTTCCAAAAAATTCTCCCTACACAAAAGGACAAACTAGGGAGCGCCCAGTCTAAGGTGACCCCCTTTAATACACGGGCGACCTCCTTATCTTTAAGGGGACCACCCACCTATTTAAGGGGACCCCCCCCCCTAGGTAGACGCTCCTCCAGAATGTCCTATAAATACTGGACTATTCCCTACTATTTGCTTACCTTTTGCACTCATTCTTTCTGTTCTAAAACAGCCCACACATCTCATCAAAATCCTTTGATCATTTAATCATAAAGCTTTGTTTCCAAGTGATCCAAGCTCAATTCCTCAAGTGCAAGAGAAGAATACTTCCATCCTCAAGTGAAGAAGTATTACACCTTTGTGTGTTGTTGCAATCTTATTGCATCCATATCATAACTTGTAAATCTTTTGTATATCTTGTATTTATGTGTAGTAGCTAGATCTTGGCGATCTTTGTAAGTATAGATAGATCGTGGTGATCTTACCAAGTAGTGTTAGTTAGTTGTGGCATAAGTAGTGTGGTGAAGTGAAGTCGTGAAGTTGTGAGGAAGTCTTGAAGTTGTGAAGAAGTTGTGAAGTTGTGAAGTCGTGAAGTTGTGTTGTGATAGATTGGTTCTAGCTAAGATTAGAACTCGACATTTAGCTTTGTGTCGTAAATCGGTGTAAGCAACGTTGTGTACGGTTTTCTCCGCCATAAGGGAGCTTGTTGACATAGTGAAGAAAACTCTCGAGTTAGGTGCTCGGGGAGTGGAGTAGGGCGAAGAGGTGCTTCGTTACCGAACCACTATAAATCCTCGCGTTGTGGTTTGATTGTTCTTACTCTTATCTCTTGTCTTACATTATCTCCTCATACTATCATATCAATTGTTTAGATAAATATATTGTTCATATTGTGCAAGTGTTGAGTTCACATAAATTCAAATCTAGAATTTTTTACAAACACTTCAAAACCTTTAATTAAAAAGCGGTAAACTATTCAACCCCCCTTCTAGTTTTCCACAATTGGTATCAAGAGCCACGCTAAACAAGATTTTTAAAATAAATTGTATTTTAAAACTTGAATCGATCTATGGAATCGGAAAAATATTTAGAAGGGCAATCTATGCAAAGACCACCACTATTTGAAAGTGATGGATTTATTTATTGGAAAAATAGATTTGAAACTTATGTGAAGTCAAAAGATCTAGATCTTTGGCATGTTATTACCGATGGTGATTTTCCTCCTATTCAAAATAATCCCGAAACTAAAAAGGATGAAGTTGTACCTTTTCATAAACAAAATGATGATCTTAAAAAGAAACTTGCAAAAAATAATGAAGCTAAAATGGTAATTTATAATGCTTTGCCACGTAAAGAATACGAAAGAATTTTTATGTGTCAAACCGCAAAAGAAATTTGGGATACTTTTCTAATCACACATCAAGGTAATAATCAAGTCAAAGCTAACAAAATAGATCTTCTTGTTCAACAATATGAACAATTTATGATTCCGGAAGAGGAATCAATAGATAATGCCTTTGCTAAATTTAACACTATTATTACTAGTCTAAAAGCACTTGATGAAGGTTTTTCTAGCAAGAATTGTGTTAGGAAATTTCTTAGGGCATTACATCCAAAATGGCGCGCGAAAGTCACGGCGATTGAAGAATCAAAGAATCTAACAACCTTACCTCTTGACGAACTTATTGGAAACTTAAAAGTCTAGAAGAGGTAATAAAGAAAGACTTCGAAACGGTCAACGACAAGAAAGAACAAAGTAGATCTCTTGCATTAAAGGTGAAAAAGGAAGTAAGTAATGAAGATAACTCAAGCTCCGATAGTGAAGACGAAGAGTATGCTATGGCCATAAAAGAATTCAAGAAATTCTTCAAGAGACGAGGAAGATTTGTAAGACAACCACGAGGCGATAGAAAAACATTCCAAAGAAGTAGAAATGATGGTTATGGTAAAAGTGAAAGAAAATGTTTTAGATGTGGTGATCCAAATCACCTATTGGAGAATGTTCAAAGCCACCAAAGAACAATGATCAAAGAGCATTTATTGGAGGAGCATGGAGCGACAATAGAGAAGATGAAGTAGGAAAGACTAAAGATGAAACTTCGGTGCAGCGGGTGTGCCGCGCGCTCGCTTTCGATTAGATGCCTTGTAGCTCAAGCGCCCAATGAAATTTGCTTAGGAGTAAACTTGGAACCCGATGAGTGGATTAAAGATAGTGGATGCTCAAAACACATGACCGGTAATCAAAGGTTGTTCTTTTCATACAAAGCATACAACGGAGGAAACGTAATCTTTGGGAGCAACGTGCATGGTAAAATCGTAGGCAAAGGTACAATTTCTCAAGACTCCCTAATAATTGAAAATGTTGAGCA
>BQNB010031969.1:0-52108 GCA_026074375.1 Tanacetum coccineum
AAAGCGAACGTGAAAGAAAAAAAAAACTTAGTAAAATATATGACGTCGTTCGTTGATCAAAAATACGAGTTGTTACACTTATCAAAGAGCTTATGGGCTTTTTAGAAAAGCCAAAAACTCATGCTAAAGTTAACAAATGAGCTAGAGAGAATGGCTTGAAAATGGTGTCTAGCACCAGGGCAACTAAGCTAAAACAAGGGGCTTAATTTGACAGCTTATTTTAAGCTGTCAAATAAGCTCAAAATGAAAAACAAAGTAAAAACAGATTGAAAAGGGCTTAAGGTGAGCTTATGCTCAAATTTTAAGCTCATAAAAACACTTTTAAGCTGCTGATTTTTGTTCTTAAAAAGAGCTTTTTCTTTTTTTTTAAAAAGAGACACCAAATTGTTGGCAGTTTTGACCTAGGAAGTCAAATGACTCAAAGCACTTTAACAACAAAGTTATACACTACACAGGACACACTTTTGAAACCACAACTCAAATATACAAGAGCTTATGAAATAAGCTCTTGTACCTCCTTCAAAAAAACACAGTCTTAAAGAATAATTTAGAAAATTTGAAAAACACTTTTCTTAACTTAAAATCTTTGAAAAACAGACTCAAAAGAGCTTAAACATTTAAGCTAAAGCTAACCTTATGACTCCAACCCATACAAATCCTGTTTTGACCCATTTTGGTACTTAACCCAAACACCCCTTTAAATAATGAAAACCAAATTTAAGCCTATTTAACAAGGATTTAAGTAAAGAAGCTTAAAAACAGATAGTGACAAAGTAAGAATGAGTGAAAATAAGCAAGTTACAAGCAAAAATAAGCACTTCAAATAAGCAAATAATGATAAGCAGTTTCAAGGCAAAAGTGGCAGTTTAACATCTAAACTTAAACAAAAGATATAAAAGCATTAAGAAAGACTATAAGCATAAAATACACACAAATAAGCAACAAAAAGCAGATATAAGCAGTAAATAAGCAAATGAATAGTAATTAAGCAAAAATGAGAGAATGAGATCTTACAAAAGTCCAATGCTTTTGTCAGGAGCTTAGCTTAATAACCAAAACAGCTTTTATACCATCCTATGGGCTTACCACTAAGCTCTAAACCCAATAAGCCATCCACATTTGCTTATTCATCCAAAGCTTGATCAAACAGTACCTTTTTCCCTTCTTTTAAATTTTTCTTAAATTTTTGTATAAAGGTTTAAAGGACAGATTATAAAAAGACTTGTATTAATAGCTTATATGACTTTTAAAGAAACACAATGTAACATAAAACTTAGAACACAATGTTTTAAAGGTAAACTAAATTTTCATAAAAGAAAAGAGAATGCAAGTACATCAAAGTTGAAATGAGTTGAACTAAACTGAATTACATATAAAAAAAAAGCTAACTAAAAACTCTCTTTTGCCACAAAGGCTTACAACAGCTTAAATAGCAAAACGAGCTAGGGTTTTTGTCTCTTGTCTTCTTTCCTTGGTGTGCTTCTTTGAAGACACAAAACAGCATATGTGCTTGTTGTGAGTGTGCAAACACAAAACAATCCTGGCCCTTGGTTTGCCTTTGTGCCCAAGTCTTAAATCCAAACCCTTGATCGAATTGGTGGGTTTTTGGATTGCCAACTTGGCATACCCATGTGGGGGGTGGGGTTTGTGATTGTGAAGGTTTTGGAATGATGTGGGGAGTCAACGAGGTGGAAAGGGACAGGTTTGGGAGGTTATGGAGTTTGGCGGGAAAGCAATGTAGGAGATATACAGTACTTTTAAACGGGGGTGTGGGTTTGAGAGTTTATCACAATTGGTCCCTTATGGTTATATATGTGTTTGCACCACACGTCCTTGTGTTATATGAAAGTTTTGGCTTTTGGCAGAAACACCCCTTGAGAGTTATAAGGGGTATTACACCACAAGTCCTTGTGGGTTACATCTTTAGGGACTTGGCAGACTTGACCCTTGTGGTATATCTTTGGGCAATTGGCAGTTTTGGCCCTTGTGAGTATTTTTCCTCTTTTTCTTTATAAAGTAAGTTAGGGACTTGGCAGAATTGGTCCCTAAACTTATTTTTCTTCACTTTTTGACTTCTGGATTTGTCGGGGTTGACTTTGGTTGACTTTTTCACACTTGGGCTTTGTCTTGTCTTTGTCTTTTCCACGCTTTTCCATTCCGTGTCCGGTTTTGTCGTTTTGGCTTCGTTTTTCGTCCTTTTCTTAGATATCCGTTCCTGCACAACACAATTAGCAAAACAAGCATATTTTTGGCATTTTATGATCCGTTTTGGTTATTTTTAATTGGTTTTAAAGGTAAAGGTGTGTGTAATATTATCACTTACCACCAATCATTTGAGATTGATTGATGTTAAAATTCTGAGGATTGTAGTTGAAGGGGTGGTTCGGGATCGAACTATGTGTGTTGAAATCGGTTAGGTGTGTTTGATCAATTATTTTTGAGAATTTGGGGTTGTCTCCACCTAATGTTGGATACTTTCCATGCGGATTGTAGGTGTTACCAAGATTGTTTTTACTAGGGGTTTGATAGTGTACCAATTGCCTCCGCTTCATCGTATGCGAGGACGCATACTAAACAAAAGTTTGCTCGGGGATTTTCCTTGTAGTTATGAGTGTCGTGGGGGCGAACACTGCATATATCACATGAAGAGTGATTTTGTTCACTTGAATAGGTTGTTTAGGAGCAAGATGAGCTTCCATCAAGCGTTGGGACTTTGATTTTTGAGCTCAACTAGAGCGGATAGAATGTACTCGGGACATCTTGAGGCAAAGAGATTGCCTTGATCGGCTTAGCGAAGTCCTTTGGGTCGTTCCAACTTTCGTTGTCAGGAGGGCGAGGTCCTATAATAGTGCCCCAGGTTTCTCAGCATTTATGTCATGAAGCTAATAATGGCCGTTGGTCAATGGTTCGTCTTGTGGCGTTGATTGACAATGGTCATTAAATAGTTAGACTTAGAGCCAAAGAACGATACCATGTTGAGGGACTCTTTAGAGTAAGTCCTTGAAATGGTCCATGCTTCAGAAAGAAACTTCCTTCATGTTGTTGGAAACATCAGGATATTCGTTACGAAGTTTGCAGTCCTTTCCCGGTGGAAAGATTGAGCTAGAAAAATTAAGTGGTAGATCTTCCCATGTTGATATGGATCCTGTAGAAAGACGTTCAAGCCAATTGCTAGCTTGATCGCGAAGGGAAAATTGAAATAAATGCAGGCGCGTTCTTTCCTTATTGTCACTGTTAAGGTCAAGTGAGTCCACTAGTTTTAGAAAATCCTTAAGGTGTTGGTTTGGATCCTCAGACCGAAGTCCATGGAATGAGCATCCATTTTGCACCAACCGGATGGTGTCGGATCGAAAGGCACCACATTGTTCACCTTTAGGAAGTATGTATAACAGACTTAATTTCTTGTTAGTGTATTATAGTTTAGTTCAGCTAGTTACATAGTTAGTATTTGTGAAGGATTATTCATCAGTTAGTACTGGTTGTGTTAAATGTTATTACTGCCTTATGTAAATAGTTAAGTATTGGGCTTGCGCAGAAGTTTAGTTAGAGTTAAAGATATGCATGAGATATCTTGATAAGGAGAAGCATTATATTTTTACGCGTTTTGTAAAGCCATTAGGGTTTCTTGTCTATAAAATGAACCATAGGCATTAGTTAGTAAATCATAGTTCTACACAGATCATAGAGATTCGAAAGTAATCATAGTTTGTAATCTACATCTAGGCAGATTACTAAAGTTTAATATAAAAAGTTCTTTTGTGTTTAAATCAATATTGTTTCTTTCTTAGCATTATGATTAGATTACGCATAATCATTAGTGTCTACTCAGTGTTTCATTATTGTTGCATTTAGAATTATCTAAAGGAGCAAACTCGTGGCAAGCTTTAGGTGAAGATCTTAATCAGTAAATCGATCCAACAGTGGTATCCAGAGCTTGTGTGGAAAACTCTGAATAAGAAGAACTCAATTGTATGATGCATAAAACAAGACTTTCCTCCAACCAAATTCAGTGCATGATTTGTGATCCCTATCATCTGGAAGGGTGTGTACGATATTTGGAGATTGGAGATTTGAGAAAGATGTCAAAATTATCAAAGATCAAGATCAAGATTTGACAGAGTGTTTGGATACATCCTCCAAGAGTTTAAGAAGAGTAAAATGAAGAAACATAAAGTTAAACAAGTTTAACAATCATGTTTAGGGAAAGATTGTTGGGAATTATGCATTCCTGACTTAGTACCGTTAGTTATATTAGTTAGTACCGCTAGTTGTAATTTGTACTGACAGTACAAAATAGTTAGTACTGGTCAGATAGTTAGTACCGTTAGTATAAAATAGTTAGTACCGTTTATGAGATATGCATGAGATATCTTAGGAAAGGATATGCATTATCTTTATACGTGTTTTGTAAAGCCTATTAAGGTTTCCATAGTCTATAAAAGGAACCCTAGGCATAGTTAGTAGATATAGTTCTACACAGATCATAGAGATAGAATAGTAATCATAGTTTGTAATCTGTAACCTAGGCAGATTTAAGGTTTAATATAAAAGTTCTTTTGTGATATTCAATATTGTTCTTCTTAGCATTATTGATTAGATTTCGCATAATTAATAGTGTTTACTCAGTGTTTCATTATTGTTGCTTTAGAATTATCTAAAGGAGCAAACTCTTTGCAAGCTGAAGGTTAAGATCTATTCAGTAAAATGATACAACAAGACTGCTAGTGGAGATTTTAAGGTTATTACTGCAGGTGGAATTAATCAAGTTCCATCTACTCCATGTGCTAATGATGTAGCTTACTCCTTCCTTGCACAACCAATAACCAGTCCTCAACTTGAGAATGAGGATTTTTAGCAGATGGATGGAGATGACTTGGAGGAATTGGATCTTCGATGGCAGGTGGCTATGTTGACTGTCAGAGTAAAAAAGTTTATTCAGAGGACAGGAAGGAATTTGGACTTCAAAGAAAAATGATCTTTTCTCTTGATAAGTTAAAGATTGAGTGCTACAACTGTCACAGAAAAGGGCACTTTGCTAGAGAATGTAGATCTGGAAGGAATCAAATGAGAAGATCTTATTATGACAATGGCAGGAGCAATGCACCAACAACTGAATCTTCATCACAGGCACTGGTGGCTCAAGATGATCTAGGAGACTATGACTGGAGTAATGATTTTGAAGTAGAACAAGTCAACTATGCTTTGATGGCAATCTCCTCTTCAAGCTCATCAAGTTCTTCTGATAGTGAGGAACAAAAATATTCTAAACAATGTCTTGAATCATTTAAAACTCTTTAAAAGAACTATGATACTGAAAGAGAAAAACATAACAAAGCAAAACTAGAATGAATTAGCTTGGGGTAAGAAATATGAATTTCAAAGATAAGATTGTTAAGGAAAAAGATGAGTTAAAAGATAAGATTACAAAATGGGAAGAATCGACCAAGAATCTTGATGAAATACTTAACAGTCAAATGAGTGTTAGAGATAAAATTGGTTTAGGATATGGCACACAATTAAATGAATTGAGTAGCAATCATGAAACTCATAGTGAGAATAGTTTGAGTGTTTTTTATGTTAGATCTAGCGATGAAGAGTCCATACCAGCTAATGATATGTCTTCCAAAGCAGATGAGTATCATGTTATTCCCTCTCCCATAACAAGGAACTTTTTAACCCCAAGAGCTGACACATCATTTATTGGTTTAGATGAATATATCATTAGGAATAAAATTATTAAGTCACAAACAACTGAGCTTGATACTAAAACAAGTGAGACTACAGGTAAAACAAATGATGCAAATACTAAAAAGCCTAAGTCAGCCAGTGAGTTAGTTGTGTCTAATCCTAACATTAACAGAGATAGAGTTATCATTAAGGATTGGAACTCAGATGATGAGGAAGAAGAGTATGAAGTGAAAACATTTAGACCTGAGACTCAAAAAGTTAAGACTAGAGATGATAAAAGTGGTCAAAATTCTAAGAAACAAGGAATCGGTTTTAGGAAAGTAAAAGCTTGTTTTATTTGTAAAAGTACTGACCATTTGATCAAAGACTGTAATTTTCATGACAATAAGAGTCAAGAGTCTAAGCTAAATATTGTGGTTAATACTGGTCAAAAGGATGGCAAACCATTATGGGATAATACTAAAAGGATTAATCATCAAAACTTTTAAAAATACCCACATTTAAGTAAGACTTTTGTCCCATCAGGAGTGCTAACAAGAACAGGTTTGCATAGGCCAAGTGTTAGTACTGCTAGGCCTGTTTGTACTGCTAGGCCAGGTGTTAGTATTGCTAGGCCTGTTTGTACTACTAGGCCAAGTGTTTGTACTGCTAGGACAAGTGTTAGTACTGCTAGGCCTGTTTGTACTGCTAGGCCAAGTGCTTGTACTGCTAGGCCAAGTGTTAGTACTGCTAGGCCTGTTTATGCTACCAGACCTATTTACCCAAGAATGGACAATGTAAGACCAAGAGGCTCATGTTCACTTATCAAGAGGTCATACCACACAAAACCAGCTTTTAGACCCAAAGACTTAAAACAAGATGTTAAAACTTTTAGGGTTCAAAATATGACTACTGTTGGGATAAGAGCAGTAGTTAATACTAGTAAGGGTAAGCTGTATACTAACCTTGAAAAGTCAAGATGGGTTTGGAGGCCTATGGGAAATTACTTGGATCATGTGTCCAAAGACAGTGAATCATTCATGCTCAAGAAGGTTGAGTATGTTGACCCAAAAGGGATTTCTAAGTCTGTAATGGCTTGGATACCTAAGAGATACTAATTCTCTTACTTTTTGTGTAGGGTAATCCAAAGATCTTGTTATAGGATCATGCAGTGGTAGATAATGATTGCTCTAGCCATATGACTGGCAACAAAGCTTATCTTTTAGACTATGAAGAATTCAATGGAGGCTTTGTGGCTTTTGGAAGTGATCCCAAAGGAGGTAAAATAACAGGTAAAGGTAAAATCAAAACTGCTAATTTAGACTTTGATGATGTTTATTTTGTAGATGAACTTAAGTTTAACCTTTTCTTTGTCTCACAAATGCGTGACAAGAAAAATAGTGTCCTTTTTACTGAGTCTGAATGCTTTATCTTGTCTCCTAGCTTTAAGCTTCTTGATGAAAGTCAAGTTATACTTAGAGCTCCTAGAAAGGATGATGTGTACAACTTGGATTTAAAGAACATTGTTCCTTCTAGAGGTATAACTTGTTTAAATAAAAATACAACAGCAGATGAGTTTAAATAACTTGTCTAAATTATGGCACATGAGATTAGGTCATTTGAATTTCAAAAATAAAAATAAACCTGTTAAAGGTCACCTAGTTAGAGGTTTACCTTCAAAAGTTTTTGTGAATGACCACACTTGTATTGCCTGCAAGAAAGGTAAGCAACACAAGGCTTCCTGTAAGGCTAAGTTAGAAAGAATCATTAGAAAACCCCTAGAATTACTTCATCTGGACTTATTTGGACCTGTCTCTGTAGAAAGTATTAACAAGAAAAGGTACTGCTTGGTTGTGACTGATGATTTCAGCATATTTAGTTGGGTATTTTTCTTAGCTACCAAGGATGAAACATTTGAAATCATTTGTAATCTTATCATAGGCTTAGAAAAACAATTGAATTATAATGTTAAAATCATTATATATGATAATGGGATAGAGTTTAAAAACCATGCTATAAATGAATTCTGTGCTAAGAAATGAATCAAAAGGGAGTTTAGTGTAGCTAGAACTCCACAGCAGAATAGTGTTGCAGAAAGGAAAAACATGACCTTAATTGAGGCAGCTAGAACTATGTTAGTAGACTCACTTTTACCTATCCCATTTTGGGCAGAGGTAGTTAATACTGCTTGCTATGTACTGAATAGGATATTAGTGACCAAGCCTCAAAATAAGACACCTTATGAACTATTAATAGGTAAATCACCTAGTATTAGTTTTAGACCTTTTGGGTGCCCCTTGACTATTTTGAACACCTTAGATTCCTTGGGCAAATTTGATGGAAAATCTGATGAAGGTTATTTGCTTGGATACTCTACATGTAGTAAAGCCTTTAGAGTATACAACAAAAGGACCAAAAGGGTAGAAGAGAATCTGCACATCAATTTTCTTGAAGATCAACCAAATGTAATAGGAATTTGTCTTAATTAGATGTTTGACCTTGATTTTCTCACCAATTTAATGAAGTATATTCCTGTTTGTGTAGAAAATCAGGTTAATGTGGATGTAGGTATACAAGATTCTTATGTTACAGGTTTATCAGGAAAAGATAAAGGACCTACTCAGGAATACATACTGCTTCCACTACAACCTCATAGGACAAGGATTCCAGTAGAAGATCTTCCTCCAGCGGCACATGAAAAACCTTCTGAAAGTTCTCTTAAAGACAATGATGTACAAGATTCAGAAGATGCTGCTAACAAGGTAAGTGAACAAGACTTGCAAGATGAACTTGAGAAGATGGTTACTCAAGAATTGACTGCTAAAGCTATGGATGATGTTTCAAGACAAGCTTTTGAAGAAGAAAAGAGGAGAATTGCATCTCAAAAGAAGGCAGCTATATCTACAAGTACTAACAAACTTAGTACTGATAGGCAATCTGTTAGTACTGATAGGCAATCTGTTAGTACTGATAGGCCATTTGTTAGTACTGATAGGCCATTTGTTAGTACTGATAGGTCTAACACACCATATGTTAATGATGTTAGTACTCCCACAGGTGCAAATGCTGGTGAATCATTATTTGTCTATCTTGGAGGAAAAATACCTATTGATGCATCTACTCTCCCTAATGCCGATTTACCCATTGATCCAAATATGCCAGACTTGGAAGATGCTTCTGATACTCTCCCAAATGATGGAATATTCAATGGAGCTTATGATGATGAAGATGTGGGTGTAGTGGCTGATTTCAACAACATGGATAACACCATTACAGTTAGTCCTATTCATACACTTAAAATTCATAAGGATCATCCAAAAGGACAAATTCTGGGAGATCCTACATCAGCAGTTCAAACAAGAGGGAAGATTCAAAAGGCATCTTCAGCACAACAAACCTTAGTAAGTTACATTCACAAACAAAACATAACAAATCACAAGGATCGTCAGAATTGTTTGTTTGCATGTTTTCTCTCTCCAGAAGAAACCAAGACTATATCACAAGCCTTACAAGATGAAAGATGGGTTAAAGCAATGCAAGAGGAATTGCTTCAGTTTAAACTACAGAAGGTTTGGGAACTTATTGATTTGCCATTTGGGAAAAAGGTAATTGGCACAAAATGGGTCTTCATGAATAAGAGGGATGAGAGAAGTATTGTTGTGAAAAATAAAGCACGACTTATAGCACAAAGGTTTAGACAGGAGGAAGGTATATATTATGATGAGGTTTTTGCACCTATTGCTAGAATTGAGACAATTAGGTTATTTTTAGCCTTTTCATCATATATGGGATTTACTGTCTACTAAATAGATGTTAAAAGTGCATTTCTCTATGGCACTATTGAAGAAGAGGTGTATGTTCATCAACCTCGAGGCTTTGTTGATCCTGCTCATCCAAACAAAGTCTGTAAAGTAATCAAAGCTCTTTATGGTCTACATCAAGCTCCTAGAGCTTGGTATGAGACACTTTCTTCTTTTTTGATAGAGTTAATTCTGGTAGTCTATAAGTTAATTCTGGAAGACTATATTAGTACTGGTAGGCTAATGTTAAGTCTGGTAGATGACCGTTGGTGCTGGTGAGGGAAAATTGATTTTTCTTATTTAAATATTACCGTTAGAGATTTTTACGGCGCATACTTCTAAGATAGGTTTTCTATTTGGATAATTACTGCACTTTATTCTATAAAATATCTTTCTTTGCTCTAAAGAAACTTCTTTTACAGTCGGTCCAATAAGAAACCTTGTTATTCATCGATAAAAACTCAATTCTCTCTCTCTACCAGTACTTAGTCATTCACTCGTATCAAACCCAGCACTAGAATTTGAATTCTTACGACTTTTGTTCATCAACGTGTTCATATGGCCAATCTAAAGTACTTAGACAAGCATAATATGGTAGCTTTCCTGAAGAAACCAAATGAAAGTGTTGGTTTCACTGAGGTAGTGGATTTTCTTAAAGGTACATCTCTCAGGTATGCCTTAACTCATAATCCTACTATCTATGACTCCCTAGTCAAACAGTTCTGGCAAACTGCCACAGTCAGAACACTTGCTAATGGGACTCAACAATTAGTAGCATCTATAGACTCTAAAGAGTATACTATTACTGAGGCATCTGTCAGAAGTAAACTTCAATTGGCAGATGCAACAGGAATACATAATTTATCTGATGCTGAAATATATGCTGGATTAGCCACATTGGGGTATGTTACTGAGGGTAAATTAACTTTTTGGAAAAAGAATTTTTCACCCCAATGGAAATTTTTAATCCATCATATTTTACACTGCTTAAGCCCTAAGTCTGGTGGATGGGATCAATTTGGTAGTACTGTTGCTACTGCATTAATCTGTCTATCTAGTAATAGGGTTTATAATTTTTCTAAAATGATTTTTGATGGAATGGTTCATAACTTGGAGAGTAATACAAAATTTTTAATGTATCCAAGATTTTTACAAATTATTTTGGACATTAATACTGAATATAAAGGAAAGTATTTAGCCCTAACTTTGACCAAAAAGCTTTTTGAAAACATGAAAAGGGGTTATGCAGGGGATTTTGTACCATTGTTGCCTGCTATGTTGGTAGGTGCAGCTATGGATCAAGGTGAAGAATCAGCACAACCAGCTGAACCCCATCATACACCTGCTGATCCACTACCATCCACATCCCTACCACCTCACTCACCACTAAAATCACCACCTCACTCATCACTTCAATCAGTACCTCACTCACCACTTCAATCACCACCTTACTCACCACTTCAATCACCACCTCACTCACCACTTCAATCACCACCTTACTCACCACCTTACTCACCACCTCATTACACACCACCTAGGTCCTATGAAGCACCTCTCCCTGAAGGTAACACATCAAGAAGTGCTGAGGCCAGTATACAACTCAAGGAATTGATGGTACTTATACCTAGCTAGGTGAGCAGGGTTTCTAGTTTGGAGAAAGAGTTGAAGGAAACCAACCAGACACTAGGGAATACTATGCTTAAATTGGTAAAGAAGGTGAAATCTCTAGAAATAGCTTTGAAGAGGAAATCTAAGAAGGTAATTATGTCTGCATCAGAGGGTGAAGAACCAGAGCATCAGGGGAGGATAATTCAAGATATTGATGATGATCCTCTAGTTTCTTTGGTTAGAAAATCCATGAAAGAGAAGTCAACAGATTTTGTTACTCCTATAAAAGCTTTAGGGGAGGCTCAATAAGAAGAAATTAGTCCTACAATCTTAGAGGCAGCTAAAACTTTATCAAAAGTTGCTTCTTTAAGTGTTAGCAAAGCAAAGTCGACTAATAAGGGTAAGAGATATAGGAGGAGAGCAAGGTCAATGGCAAAAAACATTAATACTGGATTGGATGCTGAGGATGAGATTAATACTAGTAGAGTTGAGATTAATACTGGTATTGAAGATGTTAATACTGATAGTACTAAAGTTGATACTGGTAGAACATCAATTAGTACTTCTAGTATAATTCATTCTCCTAAAAAAAGGGTCTATGGGAAGGGAAAGCTCGAGGGTTGGAAGAGGATATCCATGCTACTCATAAGACTAAAGGGAACAAATAAGACAAGAAGAGCTGGATTGGAAAAGTGCTATAGATTGCATGCTCAAAATGGTGAAGAAGTTGCAAAACAGATTCATTTAGTTAAGAGTTGCCAAAAGAGTGTAGGAAGAACACAGAATTATCAAGAGCAACCAAACTAAAACGAAAGGCTGATTTTCAAAAAAGCTGCACATTTCTATACTGAAGAAGATTGGGACATCATTAGGGCAAAACTGGAAGCTAATATAGAGGTAGTCAAGAGTCTCTAGGGAGAAAGTATAAGCAATGATGATTTTACAAAAAGAATGGTGGAAATGATAAATGAGAAAAAGAAGTTCTATGCTGAATAAAAAGCTAAAGCAAAAAGGAGTAAGCCCAATGACACATGCACAAACAAAACAACAGTACATGAGTACCTTCATCAAGTATCAGAGCTCATGGATATTGTCTCAATAGAAGAAGCTTTCTTTGGAAAGAGTTGATAGACATATTTGAAAAATCATGATGAGTATTGAAAGCTTTGTGCCCATGGAAACTGAAGCAAGAATGAAAAGACATGGATTGCAGCTAGAATAAGAAACTTCAACGAAATAGAAGATTGACATTGAGGATGCTTCAATCACAAAGGGAAAAGATGAAGTTGTAAAGGAAGAAGAAACTAAAGTGCCAGTTAAGAAAACAGGAATGACAGGTAGCCAAAGCAAGAAGGGAATACTATTGCAAGGACTATACAAGATGAGTTTAACAATGAAAGAAAGCATTTATTGAAAGATAAACGTAAAAGATGCTTCATCAGAATCAGAGATTGGAGCAGTTGCTATTCCAAACTTGCTACAAAACTCCTACTATTGTTAAATTGGAAGATCATTTCTTAATCAGTCAAATAGGCTGCTTATCAGTTCTTAAGGAAAGAGATGGTTCTTGTTAAAAATTTATATGAGTTTTGGTTTTGCCTACTTAAAGACTTTTTCACAAGAGGTACAAATCTTTTAGAGCCGCATACAGATGGTGGATAAAGAAGTATGGAGGCAAATAGATGAAGAGATGTATGACATGAGTCTTTGTTGGATCTCAAGACTTATGTTTGATCCACTCTTAGTGGATGATTGCTATCTGAAAGTTTACCACATCAAAGAGAAGATAATTAATTGGAGGTACTATCCTACTTGTGCAGTACATTGCCTAACATTGGATGCATCTACTATATATATGTTAGCAGATAGAAAATATCCTTTGTCAAAAGATGCTTGCCAAGTAATGCTAAAGATGAAGCTTCTAGATGGAACAATGGATGAAGTTTGTTATCAACTCTTGAAGATGATTGAGAAGCAAGCTGGGATAAGAAAGTGATGAGTCTCTCAGTAGCAGTGAGCATATTTTTGGAAACTATGGACTATAATGGAAGTGAGAAGGGTTTGGGTGTTGGCTAACCACCACACAACAAATGGTCATCAGTTCACCATGTCTAACAGACATCAAGAACTGGCTAGTCCAAAGCAAACGGCTTTGGTAAAGACTTCTCAAATCCGTTGATGGTTGACAGTTTACCAAAAACTGTATGGTAATCAACTCACCATGTTTTTAAAACAAAGAGTTGGCTACTCCAGAGCAAACGGCTACTGGTAAAGAGATCTCAAATCCGTTGATAGCTGATAGTTTGCTAAAAACTATAAGGTTATCAATGCACCTTGTTATTGCAATGAATCATTAACTAGTCCATAGCAAACGGCTCATGGTAAAGACATATCAAATCTGTTGATGGCTGGTAGTTTGCCAAAAACTACAAAGGCAACTTAGTTGGATGTTGCTGTGTAACTGTGATGAAGAGAAGACAAAGACTAAAAGACAAAGTATGATATGTTTTTTTAAAGAATAACAAACAGATCATTATTCAAGAGAAGCTAAGGACTTAAAGAAATGTTTGGATACAAAATCTCAAACTAAAGACAACTAAAGAAAGTTAAAGTTAACAAGTGAAGTTCAAGTTTAGGGGAGGATTGTTAGGAATTTTGTATAACAGACTTAATTCAGTTAGTGTATTATAGTTAGTTCTGCACAGATCATAAAGATCATATAGTAAATCATAGTTTGTAATCTATAACCTAGGCAGATTTAAAGTTTAATATAAAAGTTCTTTTGTGATGTTCAATATTGTTCTTCTTAGCATTATTGATTAGATTTCGCATAATCAATAGTGTTTACTCAGAGTTTCATTATTGTTACTTTAGAATTATCTAAAGGAGCAAACTCTTTGCAAGCTAAAGGTTAAGATCTATTCAGTAAATAGATCCAACATAGTCTCACGGGCATGGAGTGCCGATATCTATCATCTCAGATTGTGACTTTCATTTTACATCCAGATTTTGGCAGTCAATGTAGAGTACTTTGGGTACTCGATTAGACATGAGTACGGCATATCATCTCGAAACCGATGGACAAATTGAAAGAACCATCCAAACACTCAAAGATATGCTTCGATCCTGTGTTATAGATTTTAGAAAGGGATAAGAGAGACACTTATCATTGGTATAATTTTCCTACAATAACAGTTACCATGCCAGTATTAAGGCAGCACCATTCGAGGCACTTTATGGTCAAAAGTGCCGATCACCTGTCTGCTGGGCCAAAGATGGAGATGTTTAACTCACAGGACCAAAGATAATCCATGAAACCACCAAAAAAGATAATACAAATCTAACAACGCTTGCAAGCTACAAGAGATCGGCAAAGGAATTATGCCAATGTAAGGCGAAAGCCTTTGGAATTCTAAGTTAGAGATCGTGTTATGTTAAAAGTGTCACCTTGAAAAGGTGTCATTCGATTCGGAAAATAAGGAAAGCTTAACCCCTAGTACATTAGACCATTTAAGATCCTTAAAAGGGTCGGTCTAGTGGCATACAAACTTAAGCTTCCTGAAGAATTCAGTAATGTCTATAGTACTTTCTACGTTTCTAATTTAAAGAAATGCCTATCTGACAAATCCCTCGTTATTCCAATGAAAGAGCTTTGACTCGATGACAAACTCAACTTTGTGGAAGAACCAATAGAAATTATGGATAGTGAAGTCAAGCAACTGAAACAAAGTCGTATCCCTATAGTCAAAGTAAGATGGAACTCTAAAAGAGGACCAGAATTTACATGGGAATGTGAAGATCAAATTTGTGCCAAGTATCCACATTTATTTCCAAACATCACTCCATCATCCAACTAAATCTTAGGACGAGATTTCTTTTAAGGTTGGGAGACTATAACAACCTACAATTTTTCCTTTATGTAATTATCCATCTATTAAATTAGATACAATTTTCCTTAGTGTAATTTCCATCTATTAAATTAGATGCAACCATTTTCATGGAAAGATTTTTGCTTTATTCCATCCATAATGTAACGTAACTTACATTACAAAAGTAAACGTGCTCACGCAACCTACCAATGCCAATTTCATCAACGTTTATAGCAAATAAACATCATAATATGTCAAGCAATATGTTTTGAACTGCATTTTTACCATACGTTATCTATTTAACGTACAATTCAAAACGTTTATTATAAAACGGACGTTATACGTTAACGTTTATATCAAAACCCTAACTATATGTAATATACAAAATAAATGTACAATCTTTCAAGGCATGTGTACAAGGGTACAATGAATAAAATTTGAATTACATTTTCCCTTATAAACCAATGTATAACTCATTTAAGCTTATAGTACATTTTGACTGTGCATAGAATTGAAATTGCACTGTTTGCCTCCATTTTTCTTTCTAGATTTCGTACTACCTTTTAAGCACAAGTTACAAGCCAATTAGCAAAACATTTGAACTAAGTTTTCCCTCCAACACCACCCCACACTCGTCCTAAAACCCTAACCCTAACCCGAAACCCTAATGAACCCGTAACACCTTAACTAGTTTTGAACTAAGTTTAAACCAAGCAACCACCCTTTCACCACAATGCTGCCACCTTGTCACCACCTTGCTAAGCACCTCCTTTCACTTCCTTATCGCCACCTAGCTAGCACACAAGCACGTTGTCACACCCTTAAGCTCCAAGTAAACCAACTTGTCACCACCCTTGTCTCTACTACCCTACACCTCTCTAAGCTATCCTCCTAGCTTCTAATAGTCACTAGTAGCTCACCTTGGACACCATTCCACCACAACTTAGCCACTACTCCACACAAACTTGGTCACTCCTATTCCTTTACCCTATATATACCCATGCATAGAGTCTTTTAAAACTAACCATTAAAATCAAACACTACCTCAAAATCATGTTCTAACCAAGCCATAGAAGAGAATAAAGGAAGATTAAGCTATTTAGGAAGCCAAGGAACAAGAAAGAAAGGTTGTTGATTTATCTCCAAGCCATTTTGACCCGTATCAACCCATTTTGACCCATTCGAGTACTAGTAAGTCCTATCATTTGTTCTATAAGCTCTTGATCTTATATAAACATTATTTTAACCATGTGATCAAACAAAACCACGTTGGAAATTCTTAAACCAAAACAAACCCTAATCGAGCCCTAAATGACCCATTTTGGAAACCCTAAGTCCATGCAAGCCCTAATAAGCTAGCTTAAGCTTATTTCCTATCCTAATAAGCTCCTATCCATCTTTATGATTTTGTGATAAAGGATTTTAAACCCTAAAGCTACACGTTCGGTTTTCCTAAACCAAACGCATGCTTAAAAACCCTAAAAAGCTATTTTCAAAAACATTATAAGCTGAAAGCCATAAGCTAATTTTATAAGCTATTCTAATAAGCTAACTTATCATTTTTATAAGCTTTAAAACAAACCCCAAAAGCTCTAAGCTTTCGGGTTACAATTTCTAAACTAAACGCCCCATTTTGGGTTATCAAGCTCATAAGCTCATTCATAAGCTACAAGCTTGTAAAACTTACTTATTTTAGCTTATAGTAATAAGCTATAACCTGCAAATCAATTTTAAGATTAAAAATACAAAGATTATGGATTATGGACTAGAAATGCAATTCAAACCATGCAAAGGGGTATATATTGTAAATATTGAAACTTAAATAGTTTTTTGGCTAAAAATATAAATATCCTAAAGTTAAAATACAAGGGCCTGTTTTGCCAACATTCAAGGTTAAAGGTTAAAATGTTTTAAAATTATATATAAAGGGATTAAATTTGTAAACTAATATATACCAAGGGTATATATTCTCATTTTCATATTCTTAAGGGTATAAAATGTAATATTTTTATATTAATTAAAAAAATATATTTAAATATTATAAGACTCGGTTTTATTAAAGCCCGTCACATTTGTCGTTATCATTCGTCGATCGAAACACTATAGAATAATTATTTTATATATTTAACATAATTTATCATCCACTAGCTTTTGAAAAAACTTAAAAAGATAAATTCTTATCATTTAATCTATAACGTATCATGTTACTAGGGAATTTCATGTGAGGGGCTTTCATTTGGGTAGACGTTTTGACGAGTTGCTGGATTTATGATTTAAAGTGTCCTAGCTCCTCAAACGTTTACTACCTGACCCCTGGATTATGATAGCATGAACAGTGATATGATATTTTCACAAGTTAATAAACCAAATGAATATTTACCTTAAACTTTATGAAATATAGTTTGAAATATAAACAAACAAACTAAGACTTGACATATTACCCCAAGTTGCATGACGAGGCTGTTTACTTCCATTTGATTTACTTTTGCCATCAATCAGATTTCCCTATTAAGGGGAGTTCATAGTCCTACCTTTACATGTTTTCTAAACTCCGTGGGGAGATACATGCTATAAACATGAATACAAGTATTTTTCCAACTGTATGCTATCTTGATGTATTATTGCCTAAGTACCACTATTTGCCATAAGGCTCCACTATCATGAACCGTTAATTACATTGCGAGTAAGCGTGAATGTCATGAATAGATCTATTAGGACTGAACTTCCCCGTCCAGGTTCTGGTACATACATGGCGAGTGGATGCATTTCATTTGAGGAATTCCGGGTGTTTGGCAAAGCACCCGCTTGGGGCAACAACTTGTGATAACATATTACTTAAGGCCTCGATGTCATGAGCTTAGTGCAATAATAATAATATAATATTGTTTTCCATGATAATTGTAGTTGTACAATTATTACCACTTATGATGACTTGTATTCAAACATTTCATTTCAAACACTATGAATTCCATTCAACCTTTGTGTTGACCTTTTTAGCATGTTTATCTCAGGTAACTAAGCAGTTTAAGGCACGAAGTGGCATGGACTTGAAGACGTCCAAACTTGTAATCATTCAACCTTTATGTTTTCAATGTATTTTGGCACCTCCTTTTGTAAAACTCTGATATGATATTGAATGATAACTAAATTTTCCAAAACATCTCTTTTAAGTCATTTTCTATGATTATGACTATTGATTCATGAAATAATACCCCAAATTTAGCTTTCACTGCTATGTCAAATATCAGGGTGTTACAATTTTGCCTTTACTCTTGTTCTAAACCTTGACCTGTGATGGTTGTTGTGAAGAAACTGTTGGTGTAGGTGCATGCTCCTCTTCATGAATAACAATTCCTTTAGCCTTGGATCTTGTGCTATCAGCTTTAATTGTCATAGTAGCAATTATTGTTGTAAGTGTTGGTGGTTTAGCACTTTTCAGTTCAGCAAGTGCTTTAGCTAATGTAATCTCATCATGAGTTATAATAGTTGTTGTTGTTGTAGCAGCAACATTAACTATTTCTTCAATAACCGCAGTAACTTCTTCAACTACACTTCTTGTTTCCTCAACAGTTTTAACAACATCTACATTGTCAACAATCACCTCATCACCATCTAAATCATTAACACCAAACGTATCTTCATCAGTGTGAGCATTAACCAAGTAAATGTCTTTATTAGCATCATTATCAGCTATCCTCCCTTGTTTAGATGCATCCTCTTAACCTAAACATTCATCTTCAGAGGACTCTACTCTAGCTGTAAGACCAACTTTGTATATCCTTTTAAGCCAATGAGTTCTTGACCTCTTTTTCTAATTAAGCTTTTTGACCCATTTCTTTAAACTGACAATCTCTATAGCTTGTGTGGTCTTTGTCTTCTCCAAAGCAAGAACCCTTTGTTATAAATTTGTACATAGTTCCATTAATTCATTAAGTTGCATACTACCCTCACCACTTCGAAGTGTATTACCTCTTGCGAGTAGTGGATCATTGGGTGGTGTAGATACATTCTCAGACCTAGTCTAAGCAATTATATCCCCCATGGTTTATTAGCACCTAGGACCACTACCTGAACTAGTTCTTGAGCAACTTGGTTCATTAAGTGTTGCCTTGGATCGGGTCTTAGTGATGTTACCACTGTCCTGCTCTGCTTCTAAGCTAGAAGCAGTAGTGGCAGCCCTCGCCAAACTATCATCCAACTCCTTATAGACATCCTCATCTGTAACATTATCACTAGGAACACTAGACTCAGGTACCTGAGTGTCCTTATTCTTAGTCCTCCTAGGTTTTTTAGTCCTTTAAGGTTGAGTTGGTTGAATAAAAGTAGGTGTGTGATGGGGATCAGTGGGTATTGTTGAACCTTCACCCATTTCAACTTGATTTTGCACCACCATTGTTGGAAATAATGGTGTTATTCTGCCAGAAAAACCTTTTCCTACCCTCTTCATATTTCCAAATATCTTCTTTATATGAGAGGGTACATCATAAAGTCTCTTATGAGTTAGTAGGCCATCAAGTTGTTGATTCCCAAACACTTGTACAAACCTTCGATACATCAAAAAATTTCCCTCTTTATCCAAGTTCTTCACCATACTTTCAAAAATACACTTTAAAAAGTTAAACTTCTGGTTTGTAGCTAAGCAGATAATTGTAGATGCCATAGTGCTACTAAATTCATTTCATGCAGTAGTCTTTGCACTTAGGCATTGTAAAATAGTATGAATAAGGAATTTCCATTGTGGGGAAAAGAATGCCTTATAGAAAGTTAGCTTTTAGGAAAGTTTCTCATACCCTATCCTTGTAAGTTCTTCAAAAATTGTAGCATTTGGCAAGCAATCCGTACCTTCCTCATCATCTAGATGAAGGTTACTTCTAACAGATGCTTCAATAACAATTACCTTCTTCCCATCCACTAGGGCTTGTAAATGTACTTCCCCATTGACAGTTTTTTCCTTGATCGTAGCCCAGAATTGTTCAATACATGAAGTATAGATTGTAGGACTAACCGTTACTTAATAGAGTGTGCATTCAAGAAATCCACAATTTGTTCAAATCCTTCACTTTCTGTGGGTTTAGACTAGAACACGACCATGTTGTGAGTATCAGCAAACTTTAGGGTCGTCATTGTGTTGGATTTTGATGATGGATGATAAAATTGAGTTAGGGTTTCTGATTAAAGAGTATATGAAAGAGTGAAATCGATCAAATGAGTGATTGAAACCCTTAATCAAAGTATTTATGAAAATACCCTCAACGGCATTAACACCACCAACAGTAGTAAGTTTATGCCTAGCAGCATTAACTTTCACTATAAGTACTAAGTTTATGCCGAGCAACATTAACTTTCAATAACAGTATTAAGTTTATGCCTAGCAGTATTAATTTTCAATAGCAGTAGTAGGTTTATGCCTAGCAACACTAACTTTCAACAGCCACAGTAAGTTTATGCCTAGCAGCATTAATTTCACCAACAGTATTAACTTTAACACTCTGTATGTTTTAATATATTCAACTCTTCTTTTGTTTTTCTACTCACCACTTCTCTTAATTCTTTTACTCACCAAATCACTATGTCTGTTTTTATTTCACACATCTCTCTTTTTGTTTTTATTCATACCAATTCTCTCAATTCTTTTTCTCACCAAGACTCTTCTGTCAATTTTCTCTAATAACCAGCTTTTCCATCATTAATCTAACACTTTTCTTTGCTTTTCCTGCAAAATGTTAGTCCAAAAACCAAGAAAAATACAAGCCATAGCAATTTGATATCCTCACAGTATTAATTATACCTAACAGTATTAAGTATAACTAACAATATAACTCAGCAGTATTGAGTAAAACTAGCAGTACTAATTATACTTAACAGCAAAAACTTTTAATGACAGAAATAACAGTACTAATTCATACAAAACTTTACAAAAACATAAAGAGATAAAAGATTTTAGAGATTTAACATTCCAATACTAGCAATCAAATATTGAAATCTACTTACATCAAAAGTTTTTGTAAGCAAGTCTGCAACATTCTTGTCAGTATAGATTTTAATCATTTGAATCAATTTCTTTTCATTTCAATCTCTTATAAAGTGATGTCTAATCTCTATATGCTTTGTTTTTTATTGAAAAATAGGATTTTTAATTATGCAAATAGTACTGTTATTATCAATAAAAATCTTGGTATACATAAAATTATATCCATAATCATGTAGTTGATTTTGAATCCAAATCACTTGTCTACAGCAACTTAAAGTAGCCACATACTCAGCTTTTGTTGTGGAATTTGCAACCACTATCTGTTTTTTGCACTGCCATGATATCAATCTACATCCAAGGAATTGACAACCTCCTGTTGTAGACTTCCTATCCAAGCTTGCTCTAGCATAATCACTATCAGTGTATGCTTCCAAATCAAAAGGAAAATCTTTTGGATACCAAAGTCCTAATTTTGATTGACCATTTAAGTACCAAAAAATCCTTTTCACAGCATGAAGATGTGAACCCTTTGGGGTGACTTGGTATCTAGCACAGGCACACACTGCAAACATGATGTCACGTCTTGAAGATGTAAGATACATCAATGAACCAATCATTGACCTATACATATGAACATCTACTTCTTCACCATCTTCATCCTTGAGCAGAGGCTTTTGAGTTTCTATTGGTGTGCTTGCAGTCTTGAATTTTGTAAACCCAAATTCCTTTAAAATTTCACCAACATATTTATCTTGACTAATAAATATACCATCCTTCTTCTGCTGTATTTGTAATCCAAAGAAGAATGTAAGTTCTCCCATAGAACTCATCTGAAATTTCTCATACATTAACTTCTTAAATGAATTGCATAACTCCTTCTTTGTTGAACCAAAGATGATATCATCCACATAAACTTAGACTAGCAAAATATCACCTTTGTACCTTTTGATGAATAAGGTTTTGTCAATTTTCCCTCTTTGAAACTCATTGTCCAATAGATATGTTAACAAGGTTTCATACCAAGCTCTAGGAGCTTGATGTAATCCATAAAGTGCTTTTTCAACCATGTATACTCTATCAGGAAAGTCTGAATCTTCAAATCCTAGTGGTTGACATACATACACCTCTTCTTCAATCTTCCCATAGAGAAAATCACTTTTTACATCCATTTGATACACCACAAAATCTTTAAATGAAGCATAAGCTAAAAATAGTCTAATTGCTTCAATTCTTGCAACAGGGACAGAAACTTCATCATAGTCAATCCCTTCTTCTTGTGTGTACCCTTGAGCAACCAATCTTGCTTTATTTCTTATCACAATTCCCCTTTCATCCTTTTTATTCCTGAAGACCCATTTAGTACCTATAACCATTTTTCCAATTAGTAAATCCACTAAAGTCCAAACTTCTTGTAACTTGAATTGTAGAAGCTCTTCCTGCATAGCTTACATCCAGCTTGGATCCTTCAATGCATGAATTACCTTTTTAGGTTCTTCCGGTGATAAGAAGCAAGCAAACAAGCAGTTTTGAAGGTCTTTATGGTTTGTTCTTTGTTGAATAGTACTAACAAACCTATGTTCCTCCAAATTCTTTGGCATCCTTCTTGTTTGTGTAGTTGATTACAAATCTCCAATCACTTGTTCAAGAGGATGATATTTATGATTTCTTGTAGTTGGAATATGACTAACTTGTATTGTTGTATCCAAATTGTTCATGTCAGCCTCTGCACCAACATCTTCATCATCTTTAAATATGCTATTATCTTCCAATTCAGGCATATTTGGATCATTTGGAAGTTCAATGCTTGTTTTTCCACCAACAGCATTAACTTCATTTATGCTAGCAGCATTAACATTATTAGTCATGTTAACATTATCTTCCTCCTCTTGATCATCACATTTATTTTCTTTTCTTGGATCTTCAGTAACCTTCTTTTTCATCATCTCCTGAAGGTTTAAATCCAGCATCAGGAGAACTCTTTGAACTTTGAGAGAATGGTAAATCAGCAGTCCATAATGGTAGCAGAATGTAATCTTTGTTAGGTATTGTCTCCATTATAGCTTTACTTGCATCATGACATACTTTTGTACCTACATTACCATTAGACTGATTTCCTGTAACAACTAGCTTATAATTCATTGACTTTGTTAGTGCATCAATATCAAAAAGCCAATTTGGTCTACTTCTTGTAATATTAGGTGCATTCTCACTAAACTGGACATGCGGGTTCTCTTCAACTATCCTAGTTCTACTATTGAATACACTAAACACTTTACTATTGATTGAGTACCAACAAAGAATCCTTCATCAGCCTTACCATCAAAAATTCCTAAGTGATCTATGGTATTGAGAATTGTAACAGGACACCCAAATGGTCTCATAAGGGGTCTTGTTATAAGGCTTAGTTACTAATACGCTATTTTGCAAATAGCAAGCAGTATTAACTGCTTCAGCCAAAAAAGTAGTAGGTAGCTTAGAGTCAGCTAGCATTGTCCTAGCAGCCTCAATTAGTGTTCTATTTTTTCTCTTAGCTACTCCATTTTGTTGAGGTGTTCTAGCTATACTAAATTCTCTCTTAATACCTTTTCTCTCACAAAACTAATTCATCTCCTTATTCTTGAACTCAGTATCATTGTCACATCTAATTATCTTAACCCTTTTATCTATTAGATTTTCTACTCTAGTTATAAAGGACTTAAGAATACCACTAGCCTCATCCTTAGTAGCTAGAAAGAAAACCCAAATAAACCTACTATAATCATCTGAGACAATTAGGTAATACACCTTTTTCATTAAGCTTTTTTACAAATGTTGGACCAAACAAAACTATGTGCAACATATGTAAAGATTGGCTGATTGAATTTACTATTTTGGATTTACAAGAAGCTCTATGTTGCTTTCCCTTTTGAAAAGCAACACAAGTTTGATTGTTTTCAAAAAGTTTTGAATGTAAACCTCTTACAAGATTTCCCTTAAACAATTTATTCATAGTTTTGAAATTTATGTGTCCAAGCCTTCTATGCCAAAGTTTAGATTCTTCAGATGTGGCTTTTGAAAAGAGACAAGTTAGACCTCCTTTAGGAACAATATTATTTAAATCAACACTATACATATTGTTCTTTCTAGGAACTTTAAGTAAAACATGACTTTCATTAGTTAACTTAAAGTTTGGAGATAAAACAATACATTTAGTGTCATTAAAAAGAACACTATTCTTTTTATCACACATTTGTGAGACACTAAAGAGATTAAACTTTAACTCTCTCACAAAATACACATTTTCAAAATCTAGATTACCAGTTTTAATGGTACCTTTTCCTGTGATTTTCCCTCCTTTGGGGTTCCCTCCAAAAGCAACATATCCTCCATCTATCTCTTCATAGTCTGTAAGATAGGACATGTTCCCTGTCATGTGCCTTGAGCATCCACTATCAATCACTCCTTGATCCTGTAAATCCATTTGTGGATTGCCCTGCACATTAGATAAGAAAATCAGTTTCTTTTGGGGACCCAAGCCATCACTGACTTGGATCTGCCTTGTGCATCAATATAATCAAACTTCTTTAGGGTGATTGATGCACTGTTGTGTTTAGAAACATGGTCTAAAACTTTAGTCTTTGGTTTCCAAACCTAACAAGCTGAGGCCTTAACAACATTAACATCATTTCCCTTAACAGCATTAACTACTGCTTTTGGTCTAGCAGCATTAACTACTGCTTTTTGCTTAACAGCACTAACATTTTTATCCTTAATAGTATTAACCCTCTGATTAAAATTACTATTTTTAAATGTTGTATTCTTGTGAATGGGCCTCTTAACAGTTGAATGTGCCTATTTAGAATGATATGACATTGGTCTAGCAGCATTCATTGTTGTTTTTGAGTGAGCAGTATAAACTTGTCTAGCAGTATTAACTAATACTGCTGTTTTTGAAATAATTTGTCTAGCATGGAATAGAGTTTGATAAGATATGATTTGCAACTTATGGTGGCATGGCATGGAACAAGATTTGATGACTTCAGTGTGTTGAAGAAGTATCAACAAGTTCAAAGGAAATCTTTAGTTAAGGGGAAGATTGTTTCATTCATGGAAGATTAGATTTGAAGATGAAGATTGCTGAAGATTAAGCTACTATAGATCATCTTGGAATCAGTTTATTGTTTGTTTTATCATTATCAAATAGGGGAAGATTGTTGGGATTTATTGATTTGATGATACAAAAATAATGATACAAAAAGAGTGATACAAAAGAATGAAACACAAAGGACTAATTTGACATTATTGAATTCTATAAAAGATGGAGGATTCTAGAAGACTTCCTTAAAAGATAAAGATAAAAGATTAGGAAAAGATTTAGTTTCCTAATACAATTAGATTTCCTTGTAAGTCTAGATAGACTCTCTATATAAAGAGATCCCTGGACATTGTTTATGTGTGTGTTTTCTAGACGTCTAGTAGGTGTTTAATCATGTAGAAGGATAACACCAATGATCTCACCACTTGAGATCATTTAGCCCTAAGATCAAAGTGTCTTTGATCCTTGTTATAGTTAGGTAACACGTTCTATTTTGATCAAATAGAATTAGGGCTTGTATGAATGTAAAACCTTGTTCAATAACATTGTTCTTGTTCTTATTCCGTTGTGCAACATACAAACTTTGTTATTTTCGTTCTTATAGATCCTAGATGAGTTCTAAATGATCTTAACAACTATTGAACTAAGCTCATGACATATGAACCTTAACGTTATAGCAAACCCCGCTTAGGTTTGTGCCCCGAGACTGGGTGTTGTGCCGTACACTCAAATGTTACCTCAAATGTTAAATGCGTCCATTTGACATGGTAACCGTTGTTACATACCCGGATGGGGATTTTTAGTCCAAATAGATCTATTCACATCATTCGTGTTTACTTCACAAAAATTAATTAATGGTTCATGATTTAGGGGACTTAATGGTTCTAGTGGTACTTAGGCAATAATATATATGGATAAGCATACAGTTTTAAACACTTGCATCCATAAGTAATAAGTAAATAGAATTTATCCCACCAAGGAGTTTATAAAACAATTAAAATAGTAAAAGTCAGCTCTGAACTCACCTTTAAGCAATACGATAGAGGATAACGAGAAATAAGCGTTGGAGAGTCGAGAATAGTCCTAGATGCAACCTAAACATAATGTCGCGTCTTAGGATTTATAAGTATTAGGCGAATAAATGTAAATAAATTTTATAAGGTTTTTATATAGATTATAACATAAATACATGAAATATGTAAACTACATAAGAATCTCAAATTTTAAAATAAAGGAATATGAATAAATTATAAGAAACACTTTTTATAAAACTCCCTTTTATGTAGACTTTCTGCAACCCGCTGCAATATTCTGATTTTGACCCATTTAACTTACATTCATGACCTGAAAATACTTTTTTTTCTAAAAAAATAAACTCTTTCTCCTTTCTAGATATGTAAGGCACATCTCCCATGAAGCTACAGTTATTTTTCTATGATTTTTCAAAGTCAATGCAAATTTCTGCACACTATGCAGTTCCAAGTTGGGTCATTACCAAAATGACCCAAAACTCATTCTAAGCTATCCTTAAGATAAATTTGCTTATTTAGATGCTAATTTAACCTTTAGCCAAACACCCCTTTAATTAACATAAAATTCAATAACTTCTAATCATCACATGAATTCTTTACCGAATAATGTTTTAGAAAGTTTTTTACTTATATAGCAAATATATAAGTGTTACTACCATATTCTTAAAGGATTTTATAGCCCAAACGGACCCGAAAATACCCGAAAACCCATTTTCAAAACCCAATCAGCTCACTTTTAAAATTTGGAAATTCCCAGATTTAGTATTTTTTTAAATGAACGTATCTCCTTCATTATAATGATTCACATTTCTACCAAAAGCTAAGTTTGTAGTAAAAATCATAATCAACAAGTTTTCTTTTGTAAATTTTAGCCGACTCGGACCTGAAATGGGTCAGAACAATGAAAATACAAATGGGTCAGCATATGTCCAAAACAGTTTTGCCTAAAAGTTTAACCAAACTTCATTTGACCATATCTTACTCGTTTCATGTTTGATATTAGCGTTCTTTATATCTACGTGAAGGTATGAACATGTACTAACATATTTCTAAGGTTTTAGCTTCTCAAAACATTTTTAAGGACCCATGGATGACGAACCCATGTAGGCTGTCGACCGTGTTGTCGCTTTAAACCCTGGTTCCGCAATCACCATTCCTGAAACCGCAAACGAATTTTCCATTAAAGGTAACCACTTGACTCTCATCAAAGGAAACCAATTCGATATTAGAATTAAAACCGATCCACATAAACACATTCATGAATTCCTTGAAATATGTGATATGTTTAAATACAGAGACACCAAAAATGAAGTTGTTCGTTTAATAATGTTTCCCCTATCGCTCACGGGAGAAGCAAAGATTTGGTTAGACGAACTCATCGAAGGAACCATTAATAACTGAGATGAACTTTGAACCGACTTTATTAGCCGATTCTTTTCCCTAGCTTTATTCGATCGACTCTTTGGGGAAATCAAATCCTTTTCACAACACAAAAACGAACCTTTAACCGGTGCCTGGAGTCGTATGAAGGAAATGCTTAGAAACTGCCATGGTCACAATCTATCCAAAGGCAATATCATCAAAATCTTTTATCATAGCTTTAACAAAACTACCCAATAAGTTCTTAATGCCGAAGCTAGTGGTATTTTCCTTTACAAAACTCCGAATCAAGCTTATCAACTCCTTGAAGACAAAGTCTTACTCAAGCTCGATTGGGCTAAAAATCAAAAATCTAAACCTCTTAAAAGAATTTTCACTTTCGCTGATGAAGGTCCCAGTAATTTCGATACTAACAAAATTATGGCCCGAATGGATGCCATGACCATGAAAATGGATGCTCAGTACAAAGAACTCCAATCTCATCCAAAACAACCAACCACCGATCACAATGATGATGACACACCCATGTCTCGTAAGGAAGAAGCAAAATTCATGCAAACTTTCTGTAAGACATGTTTTTATAATGATTACCATAACTGTGACTCGAATCATGATAATTGGCGTTCAAGCAAACTGAATGATTACAATCGAGACAACTATTGATCAAACACCGATGAAAAACCCTATGACGTTTAAACATAATTAAACGAATTCACAAAAGCTCAACAATTGACAAACGCTTTTGTCAAGGAAACATTCATGGACCACAAAACCCAGATCGGAGGAGTAGTCAAAAACCATCAAGCCTCAATCCAAAATCTAGAAGCTAAATTCGACAGATTAGCTGACAAGCAATTCGTTTGACCCTCTCGATCTCTTCCCAATAACACTCAACCAAACCCTCGAGGTAACTAATCTAAACCATACCAACCATCACAAGCTCAAAACGAGCATGTGAATATCGTATTTACACAAAGTGGTAAAACCTATGACCCACCAGTTAACCCAAATGACCAATCGAACAATGCTGAAACTCCTATCAAAGATGATGAAGATGAGGAACCTACGCCTTAGCCTAAAACTCAAACACCAAAACCAATCAAAGAGATTCCAACACTCAAACCATATAAACTAAAAATCCCATATCCCCAACCCTTTAGAAAAGAGAAAATAGAAGCCCAATATGGAAAATTTCTCGACATGATTCGAGCCATTCGAATTAATGTTCCTTTTGTTGATGTTTTAACCGAAATGCCAAACTATCGCAAATTTATCAAGGAACTCATGAGCAACAAACATAAACATGAACAAATATTAGTCGCTTTCCTGAGGGATGAAAGTTCTGCTATGATCCAATACAAAGTTCCACCTAAGCTTGGAGATTCGGGAAGTTTTCTTATTCCATGTAACTTTAACAAAGCTTTCTCTTGCAATGCTCTAGCCGACCTTGGTGCTAGCATTAATCTCATGCCATATTCATTATATGCTAAACTATCTCTCAAAACTCTCAAACCCACTAAGATGAGCATAAGATTAGCTGATCAATCATTCCAATATCCTGTTGGGATAGCTGAAAATATGCTCGTCAAAGTTGGTTAGCTCACATTCCCTGCAGATTTTGTTATTCTCGAAATGAAAGAAGACAGTAGAGTTCCCCTAATCCTAGGAAGACCTTTTCTACAAACTGTCGATGCAGTATTTCGAGTTAAACAGAAACAACTTAATATCAGAGTTGGAACTGAACGAATGATCTTTCACATCGATTCTGCAATGAAACACTCTTACTCAAACGATGATACATGTTTCAGTATTGATGTCATCGATGAAATCTTAGAAGGAGATTTCGATGCTATTCTCGATGAGGGAAGTGGAATCCTCCATTCCATTAAAGTAACTATTCTCGAATAAAAACTCTTTGTTGAATTCGATGAATTCATGGCGATGACTACCGATGAAAATTTTGAATCTGAGTCCAAAGAAGAAGAACCGAAATTCTAAAAAATCACCTTAAACACTGATTACAAAATCAAAACATCTCTTGAAGAACCTCCTTCAGATTTTGAACTCAAAGCTCTTCCTGATAACTTGGAATATGTATTCTTGGAAGAACCATCTTTTCTTCCTATGATCATATCCTCTCACCTTTTTGAACAAAACAAAAGCAAGTTAGTATTTGTTCTTAAAAGACACAAGCAAGCCTTTGCTTGGAAAATAAGAGACATTCCTGGGTTATGCCCATCTTTCTGTAAACATAAGATACAACTTTTATATGACAAAAAGCTAGTTGTTCAAAAACAAAGAAGCTTAAATCCGAACATGCAAGAAGTTGTTAAAAAATAAATCGTGCAACTCCTGGATACAGGTATCATTTATCCAATTGTTGATAGTCCTTGGGTGAGCCCCATTTACTATGTACAAAAGAAAGGAGTTATTACAGTAGTAACAAACGAAAAAGATGAACTTGTTCCAACAAGAACCATCACGGGTTAGCGAGTATGCATTGATTATCGTAAACTCAATGAAGCAACCACAAAGGACCACTTTCCTTTGCCATTCATGGATCAAATGTTACAAAGACTCGCAGGAAATAAATACTTATGTTTCCTCGATGGTTTTTCTAGATATTTTCAAATACCAATCGATCCTATGGACCAAGAAAAAACAACATTCACATGCCCTTTTGGTACATACGCTTACAAGTGAATGCCTTTCAGTTTATGTAATGCTCCATCTACATTCTAAATGTGCGTACTGGCTATCTTTCATGACATGATCGAGTAATCTGTAGAAATATTCATAGATCATTTATCTGTCTTTGGAAAGTCTTTCAATAACTATCTGAACAACCTCAATAAAATGCTTCAACATTGCAAAGATGTACAACTTGTCCTTATCTGGGAAAAATGTCACTTTATGGTCAAAAAAGGAATTGTGCTTAGACACAAGGTGTTGGGAGCAGGCCTTGAAGTTGACAAAGCAAAGATCGACGTAATATCCAAACTTCCACCCACTACTAATACCAAAGGTATTATAAGTTTTCTAGGATACGGCGGTTTCTATCGATGATTCATTAAAGATTTCTCAAAAATTGCCCGGTCTCTCACAAGGTTACTTGAAAAAGATACTTCATTCAAATTTAATGATGAACGTCACAATGCATCGAGTTGGTAAAAGACAAACTCACATGTGCTCCTGTGATCGTAAGCCTAAATTGGAATCTTCCATTTAAACTTATATGTGATGCAAGTGATTTCGCTGTTGGGGCAGTCTGAGGTCAAAAAGATGGTAAAAACTTTCACCCCATCTATTTTACAAGAAAAACTCTCAATGCAGCTCAGCAAAATTATACCATTACTAAAAAACAACTTATGGCTGTAGTCTTTGTATTTGACAAATTTCGATCCTACTTGGTATTATCCAAAATGATTGTGCACATCAATCACTCGGCTCTTAGACACCTATTCAAGAAACAAGATGCTAAGCCACGTCTTATACGTTGGATACTACTCTTACAAGAATTTGATATCGAAATAAAAGAAAAAAAGGTACATAAAATGTTGTCGCGACCATTTATCTCGGATTGAAATTGATGAGACAAGTGATGATAGTGAAGTCGACGATAACTTTCCTAGAGAAACTCTTATGGACACAAGCACTAGAGATGAACCATGGTTTGCAGACTTTGCAAACTACTTGGTAAGTGATATTATACCTAAAGGAATGACGTACCAACAGAAAAACTAATTCTTATCTGACCTAAAAAACTACTTTTGGGAAGAACCCTACCTCTTCAAAGTATGTTCCGATGTATGGAAACCGTAAAGGGGGGTGGATACATTTCCAATTAAAAACTTTAAATCTTTTGTATCAAATACCCGATTAATGGTGACACAATTTGAAGAGTATTGATCCTAGTTCTACAATAACTATACATATAGTAATAAAGCATATCCAATGACATAACCATAAACACAATATCCATGACACCAATATAATCACGACAATATAAACTATTAGTCACACAATCATCTATATCATGCATATATATAGAGCGGTAAATGTAATAAAAGTGTAAAGAGATAAGTAAAAGGAAATGCAAACCAGACACGATGATTTATAGTGGTTTGGTCATGAAGCTCCTCTTCGCCCTACTCCACTCCTCGAGTACCCAACTTGATAGTTACATCACTGGTTAACAAGCTCCCTTCTTGGCGAAGAAAACCATACAAGTTGCTTACATTATTTTCTGACACTAAGCTAGATGTCGAGTTCTTGTTTGGGTACAACCAAACCCGTTATGTTTTATCGCCCAACATAACAAACCTTGTGTTTTATGGCCTAAACAGATAAACCGCATCGCTTACATTATTTTCTGGCACTAAGCTAAATGTCGAGTCCTAATCTTAGCTAGAAACAATCAACCACTTCACAATCTCATCACAATCGCTAGATCTACACTATCGGATATTCACACAATCCGATTTACATAAATACACAAGATAATTACAAAAGAGAATAGGTTCTTAGAAGAAGAGAAAATAGACCACTTGACAACAAATCGATTCTTGACAAATATGATTGTTCTTCACTTGCACTTGATTAGAAGAATAAGAAGAAAGAGATTTGATCACTTGAAACAAGATTAAACTATGTTAATGATCAACATATTTAGTGAGAGAGAGAAGGCTTTTAGAGAGAGAAAGGTGTGTGAAAAATCTGTGCAAAAAGGTCTGATTTTCTGCTGAGAATAGTGCAGTATTTATAGCCAGGATTCCCCAACGGTCAGCTGGGGGCAGTCCCTTATATATAAGGGGGCCGCCTAGGTCTTATGGGGGCCGCCCCTAGACTGACGCTCCGATTTTTGTCTTTTTGTAGGGAAGGTTTATCTGACTTAGCTGGTAGCAGTTTTGGGGGGGAAATTTAAATTTAATATTTTATGTTTTTAAATAAAACTTATTTTTATTTAATTAAAACTATATTGTGTATTTGTATAAAAGTCTAGTTTTATAAAAATGTGATGGATTAAGAAGAAAAATTATTTTCTTGATCACTAATTAAGTTTAATGATTTATTTATCTATACCTTGCGTGATTTATGTCGGGTGCAAACAAATGTCGGTGTTGATGTAAACTTAAGACGTCAAGTAACTAGCGCACTTTATATTACGTATTACAAGTCACATGTTTGTCATCACCAAAACATAAAGAGATCGTATAGATTAAATATCGTAGTATTTGCACTAACAATCTCCCCCTTTTTGATGATGACAAAATATGTAAACTATAGCACCCAGTAAAGTTTAAAAGTTACTCGTTTACACTCTCTTCTCCCCCTTTTGTCGAAGTAAAAAGGTATTATGTGGATAATGATTGGAGCATATAGGTTGGAGGTTTGAGAAGAAGACATAAGAAGATGGTATGTGCTCCGGGTAAATACATTTGAGCAATGAGAAGAAGGTAGGTGTTCTGAGTATATAGGTTTGAGGTATGAGGAGAAGATATGAGAAATAAAGGTAAAGGTGATTATATGTTTCTTTGATAGTTTAGAAGAGGTCATGATAGATGAGAAGAAGGCATGAAAAGAAAGTAGCTACTTCAAATATATAAGTTGAAAATATGAGAGGAGGACCTTAAGGTTGAGGGTTTATTTTGAAGTAGAGGAGGTGAAGTATTTGGAGTATGAATGAGCCCTTCATCGTATTTTACAATCCCCAATCTTATTTTCCTATAAAGGTGAGCTTGCATCATCCCAGTGACATCTTCTATTATCATGGTTTAACCAACTCCATGCTATTTACACACGTTTCTCCTAGATCCCCCTTGATCATTGTATCCCTATGATAATTACATTCCATGTATATTGACTATAACGGATCCATGGATCAAATAAATTACCATTGATTCTCAAGAAGTTCGATGCAATTTAAATGAGTAGAACGCTTGCAAGTGCTCCCCCTCGGTTTATGCCCCCTTTGTTTAGGGTACCAAGGAATCAAGATATTGTTGTGCTACAAAACAATGTTAGTAGACAAGTGCACATATACATATAGCAAGACATTAGCGGGGAACTAGACATGCACTTCTAGGTTTTATTATTCTAAAGTATGACACTTTGAAAGAGAAGTAGAAACTAGACACATGCAATCATTATTTTAAAATTAACAACCTAAATGATGAAATTAAAAAATCAAGACGTATGTTTGAAGACTAAGTATTGACTGACTTTTAATAAACGAGAGTGGGATTTGTTTATTGGTTGACATACAAATATAATGAAGATGACTTTTTAAAGAGAGACGAATGACACTTAATATTTTGGCGAGATATGCCAAAATATATACTTTAAGATGATAAAAGGAAAAATAAGATATAGATGGAGACGATATGCTCTTAGATGTGAATGAAAATGATTCCATAGAGCTAAAAAGTGTGGAAGGATGAGAGAGACTAAAAAAGGAATGTCTTGAGAGGTTGTTAGAGAAGATTGATATATCATTTGCACTAACAATTGATATGCGTGTGATCCTATCGAGACAAAGGTGGATGAGTGGGAATTTAGGTTGTAGTTATTTTATCGTGGAAGAATAATGAGAGACGCAACAATGTGGTGACTCAATAACACTTGAAGATTTAATATCTTCTTTATGTTCTTTACTTTTTAGAAAGTGGAAAGTTTTACGAAGGAATGACATTTGCATTTAGCAAATTACTTAAATATTTTAGATGAATTAATTAAGTTGTCAAGAGATATAGGAGGAATTTTAATAGTGTCGAGACTATTAGAAGATAGAAGAAGCGTTTAGAAGTGAGAGGAAACGTTAGAGGTGAGAAGACATGTTAGACGTGAAAAGGAACGTTTAAGAGAGAGAGGAAATGTCAGAAGCAAAAAGGCTATTAGAGGTGAGACGACTATTAGAAGTGAGACGACTATCAGAAGAGAGGAGACTATTAGAAGTAAGAATACTATTGAAAGTGAGAAGAAACATTTAGAAACGAAAAGACTATTTGAGGTGAGAAAAGACGTTCACGAGAAGTGAGGAGCAAGATGTGAGGAAATTTATGAGTATGGTGATTGTAAGGATTGTGTTTGAAAATGAGACACATTTCATTATGAAATTCACTTGACTACTAACAACATAAGCAATGATGCTTATGAGTGTTAGGATATGAGGATGACCCATTAATCTATAGAGAGATATTGGGCATAGGTTTAAAGATGAACTAGAACTAGTTATCACCGACAAAAGTGAATAATAGTTAATGAGGGTTAGGTGAAGAATAGACGTCAGCTCGTGAAGAAGAAAAGAAAGAGGGTGTTTGTTTTATGAAAAAAAATGACAGATAACACAAGCATGCTGTTGGCGGTCCCATAAATATATAGGGGCCACCTGTTTTAATCAGGGGGCCGCCTGGTTTATGGGGACCGCCTGGTTTATGGGGACCGCCTCCAGCAGAGGTGTTTTAGACTCGATTGTTGACAAAATTTTACAAAAGAAATGACATTTTAATTTGCATTTTGCTAATTAAAAATACTTAAAGTACTTCGGATGAAGTAGTTAAGTTGTCATGACATGGAATGGAACACAGACTAGAATAGAGACTAGAAGAAAAGAAGAGTACGATTTATGGAATATGTTCCATCATTCCTAAACCTAGATGAAGATAATTTAACGATTTTCGCTTGAAGGGTAAAGAAAGAATGTCGATGATGTTATCTTCAGAGGCAACCTCTTTGATGGAGATGTTTCCTTTTGGACATTGTCCCGAAGGAAATGGTGACGTATCTTCGGTGTGATTCATCCGCGAAAGAAAGAAATAAATAGAGAAGAAAACAAACGAAGATGAAGGCGACGAGCTTGACAATGTCAAGACGGATGGTGGTTAGCATACGATATACTACACTCACGAAGTTATGTAGCTCTTCTTGAGCATTGCGAATGTTCATAGAACAATCACACGACAAGGTAAAAGGTTGTCTTAAAGGTAGTAGTGGAAATAGTAGAGGAAAGAGATGAGCCATCTCTATCGTTGTAGAGGCGTGGTTGAGTGAGAAGGAAGAGGTGTGAGGAAAGACAAAGAATGTTTTTGTCAAAGAGAATGAATGTTTTCATCAAAGAGAAAGAAGTTTTTCATCTAAGAGAAAGAATGTTTTCATCGAAGAAGAAGAATGTTTTCGTCGAAGAGAAAGAATGTCGTCGAAGAGAAGGAATGAATTCGTCGAAGAGAAAGAATGTTTCGTCGAAGAGAAAGAATGCTTTCGTCGAAGAGAAAAAATAAAATAAAAAAGTTTCGTCAAAGAAGAAGAATGTTTTCGTCGAAGGGAAAATATGTTTTTTGTCAAAAAGAAAGAATGTTTTAGTCGAAGAGAAAGAATGTTGTCGTCGAAGAGAAAAGGAGAGCGTATTCACTTAAGTAGTTAAAAGGCTTGAATATGAATTTTTAGATAAGACCTTTAACGTTTGCGATTGCAAGTTAAAGATACATGAATATCTTGGATGAAATATTTAAGTTGTCAAACCTACTTAGAAGGGTATTAGATTTGCATCTAACTTTTCCGTGACAAAGAGTGGATTATTTAGAAGAAAGGGGGATGATGATTAAGGAAATGTGTGAAGGAAGACTCCAGAAGATTTAAGACAATGTTATGACTCATTTGAAAATTGATTAGTGACCCGGACGCGAACAAAGATATTCTAGTGTGAGAAAATATATACATAGATGTATAAGACATATAGATATAAGCATGCAAGTTTATCTACGCATACATCAACACGATAATCAACAAGATTAATGTGTAAGATTGTATGACATCTAAACCTTATTTTTCATACATCAACCTAACATAGTGTAGGTGCATAATTAACATGTAAGTCATGTAAGATGACGCAAACAAAACATGATAATTTTATATGCAATCATCATGTAAAACATGTTAGCATTTAACACTTAGGAGCATGTGTTATTTAGATAAACTAAGAGATATTTTATCTAAATTGCTAGAAAAAGGCAAACAATTTTACAACAAACATGCATTCAATAGCTAAGCAATTAAACGTCGAGCATTAAGATAAATATGAAAGCATATAATTGCATTTCGTAGGAGCACGTTATCATCTTGAAACTTCAAATCACATATGTGAAATTAATGTAGTCTAGATTGACTAAGGCGAAACCTAATTTCTACTTGCTCATTGTGCCCTCCTAATGAAATACAAATCTATCAATGTAGACTATCATTAGGCATATTTAGGAAGAGCCATTTAATCACATTAGAGAATGAATATGAGACTATCACTAGTGGTGCTCAATTCATGCTAAACACGACCATTTTTACGGGTTATATCACGAACCCAACTTCACTCTTGGAAGCAATTCAACTGTTAGGTCAAATTGAATATCTAGTGCAACAGATTCTCTAGTAGTCATTCTCATATTATACAAAATAGAATTCCTATATTTGCCTAATGAAGTGTAGCAAAGATAAAATTTGTATTATCTTTTCATATAGGGCCTAACATGACTCAACTAACATTCTTTAATTCCAGTTTCGCATAATCCTAATCAATATGTGTGGAATCTAAGGTTAAATGGTGCGATCAAGCAAGTTGTTATAGTATAAAGATGAGAATGAGTCCCATCTAAAGAACCATAAGAGATGCATAAGAATGACAATGAGTGTAATGCTCAACAATGAGAATGTTCAAGAGAATGCACCGTTTAATGTCTTTTATGATAAGAATCCAATAAAAGTTATAATTACCTCAATAGATCTTGTGTTTGTATCTTGTAGAAATAAATGATTATCGACTATGTTTAGTTTACATGTATTTAGAATTTTAAGCAAGAGATTGACAAGAGGAAGATGTTAAACTCTAATTGCCATATATGGTTGGATCAACCTAAAACCAATGATTATTCAAGGACGAAGGATCCATTGATCCGTGGAGGTGCCAAATTTAGGCAAGGATCATTTTTTCATTATTTGGGAGATGGTGTTGATATTAGATTATTAAGATAAACTTATATAAGTTATAATGGTTCTTGGTTTGAGTTTTCAGAAATGACATCCAAGTCTTGCTTATCAAGTTGGAGTACTTATGAGTTTCCCGATGAAAATTCATAAGTCATCAATCCTACATAGAGTGTGTTAAGTTTAGCATGTATAATTTGACCATAGCTAATAACACAACATTTGAACACTTTAGACTTAATAAAACATCTGCATTGCAATTGTGAATTGCAATTCGATGACTAATCTTGTTGTCTTGCAGTCGACTTCGTGATTTCATGTAATAACCGAAGATGGTTGAACATGTAGACAAAAAAAATATCTGTGGTCATTTGATAGATATTTTCGTGATCTAGATAAATCATAGTCTCAATTTCATGTTCATAGTCTAAATAGATTGAATGATGAGATTGATTATCGTTTAAATAATAATCATCTTCATATTCGAAATCCTCATATGATTATTATTGAAAGAAAGCAAGATAATGGTTTGTGGAATATGTTCAATTCTTCCTAGTCCTATCCTTAGATGGTTAAAGGGTTCTCATTTAGTGAAGAAGAAATATTATGCTTATTTGGTAAAGTAAGAGAAAGTTTTGATAAGAAGATAATTTGAGTTTTGAGTTGTGCTTTCAAATTGTTTGAGCAAAGTTACATATGTTGTGCATTTGCTCATGTTTGGCTTTTCAGATATGATGACTTTACCAATTGCATTGCAAGGTAAATTACTTGAATATTTTAGACAAAACATTCAAGTCGTCGATCCTACTTCATTGTGTATTTTATGCATATATTTACCAAATATTTGGAACATAACTATTAGACAAGTAGACTCAAAATGACATCATCTACACAAGTGTGAGTTATGATCCGATGCATATTCTTATCGTCATGGAAAGTGAAGTTGTTATTTTCATATCAATCGAGTGTGATTGAGTATGTAGGTTTAAGATAATATCTTTGTTAAATTTTGATATAATTTTAAAGCTAGACAAATAAAAATTTGATTTCTTATCCATACTCGAAAACTTGTCAATTAGATTCGATAATAATATCAATCATAATTTGAATAATGAATCGATATATATTCGAAATCTTTCTTGACCCTCACGAACACTCTCTTTTTAAAAGAAAACAAACAAAGATTTTCATAGCGTGTTCCATTAATCTTAAGACTAGTTGGAGGGTGAGGTTAATGAATAATGACAAGTTAGTTTCTTACTTCAAGATTGTCATATATTTTGCTTGTACGAAAAACTATTTGTTGTTATATATAGTATGCATAGTTTTTGACATTTTATAAGTATATAAATGATTTTCCTAACCATTTTTATACAATACACATCTTTTGTAAAATACTATATGTTTATAAAAAGAATGTAATTATGTGTGTGTGTTGGAACAGTGCAAGCACAAGCAAAGTTTAAAAATACATTTTCTTTTACTTAATTACTAATGTATTGGTACAATCTTCTATTTTGTTTAACCAACCCATGGTCAAACAAGTCAAGATGATGAAAAGATTTAGACATCTTGTTGGAAGAGAGTTAACGTGTTGAGAATATTTTGGTTACGGGTTTTAACGTTTATCTTATGGCAATATTTTCCAATATACTTGTCACACTATTAAACTATAAATCCTAAGAAGGTTATTAGACTCAAAATGATTCACAAGATGTTTATGTGACATTTGTAAATATAGCTATCTATGCCTAAATGGAATGCACAAACAATTTCGCACCTTAACGTAAGAAATCTATCATAATTCCTATTAGGCATAATCAGGAAAACTATTAACAAATAAATAGTGTACATGGCATATGTGTTTAGATATGTAAGTAGCAATGCTCACTTAATAATATCTATAAACAAAATTAGGATACAAGTAAATACACATAAGCATTTAGCATGCAGATAAAGATATTCGTCGTCGTTTTGTGTATTAGATATAATAATGTATAGTTAGCTTGATTTTATTTGAAAATAAAATAGTTCCTCCCCATTTCAAAAATTAATTAAGATCAATATTTTGAAAAAATAAATGCACTATTTTTAAAAGATACATCAACTAGAAATGTCCGCCACGAAGGAAAATGTAAAATACAAGTTTTACGTTAAAATGAATAAAGTTTTAACCACTGTGTAGTATTTTGCATTTCTGACTTATTTAAGTTTCAAATGAAGGCTTGGAAGTTCTTTTAAATGAAAGTAGACTCAATTATCTTTAAAATGGTAGGTGGAACGACTTCTACGGACTTACAGTTGATTTTATATAATTTTTCGAAGTTTGCCAAATTCTGCTGAAACAGATAGACGGCCCCCATAAAGGTGACGGACCCCTAATATATATGGGGGCCGCCCAAACATTTATGGGACCGCCACCAGAGACCCAAAAACATGTTTTGTGTACAAAATCATTTTTATTCAGCACATAAAAAACACTGTAGAACGTAGGACTTTAAGAAGTTGTTTCAGCACATAAAAAACGTGTTTTAGACATCATTTTTATTCCTAGGACTTACAAAGACATATTTTAACACTTCTAAGCTTTTTGAGAATATTTTCATTCAATCTAATATACGAGGTATATTTAACAACAAAACTAGTACGAATCAAGCAACAAAACACTTTTCATATTTAATCCCCCTTCATGGGTAATTTGATACATGGATCGTACTCTATTTTAAAAACCATTTGTTTTGAAAACTAGAGCGACGTGGCTCTGATACCAATTGTGGAAACCGTAGAGGGGGGTGAATACGTTTCCATTAAAAAACTTTAAATCAAAGATTACATCACTCTTCTACTGGCGGTCCCATATATATATGGGGGCCGCCAAGTATATCAGGGGGCCGCCTGAATTATGGGACCGCCTCCAGAAGAGGTTTTCAGACTAGATCTTTTGTATCAAATCACCAATCAAGTTTGACGCAATATGAGAAGTTTTGATAATTGGTTTATAATAGCTAACACATATTCTAACAATATAATCATACTCACAATATTTAGCACAAAGAGATACACAACCTTAACTAACAAGATATACACAACCAATCACACAATTATGGACACAATGCAAGTATAAAAGTAAAGCGGTAAATGTAAAGAAATAAGTAAAGCGAAAGGTAAAAGAAAATGCAAACCGACACGGTGATTTATAGTGGTTCGGTCACGAAGCTCCTCTTCGCCCTACTCCACTCCCCGAGTATCCAACTCGAGAGTTACTTCACTAATCAACAAGCTCCCTTTCGGCGGAGAAAACCTTATACCAATGCTTACATTATTTTCCGACACTAAGCTAGATGTCGAGTTCTTCTTCGGGTACAACCAAACCCGTTATGTTTTATGGCCCAACATAACAAACCTTGTGTTTTATGGCCTAAACACATAAACCGCGTCGCTTACATTATTTTCCGACACTAAGCTAGATGTCGAGTCCTAATCTTAGCTAGAACCAATCTACCACTTCACCAATGTATTTTAAGGCCTAAAATACTAACCAACCCTCAATCAACCCATCCAAATATATACATCATTTGGATCTACACACTACTAAAGATTGGAAGACATGGACTCGATCTATATGTAACAAATGTTACAAATGGACTAACTAGACTACATAACTTCGGATCTTGAAGATGACCGAAGTTCTTCTCTTGCACATGAGGGAAGAAGGAAAGGATAGAAGATTGGATCACATTTAAACAAGATTAAACTATGTTAGTGATCAAGATATTTAGAGAGAGAAAGGGGATTTTAGAGAGAGAAAGGAATTTGAAAAATCTGTGCAAAGAGGGTTAATTTTCAGCAAGGGGTGGACCAGTATTTATAGCCAGGATTCCCCAACGGTCAGCTGGGGGCAGTCCCGGCGGTCCCTTATATATAAGGAGGCCGCCTAGGCCCTAAAGGGGCCGCCCCTAGACTGACGCTCTAATTTTTGTCTTTTTATGGGGAAGGTTTATCTGACTTAGCTAGCAGCAGTTTTGGGAGGAAATTTTGAATTTTAAATTTTATGTTTTTAAATAAAACTTATTTTTATTTAATTAAAACTATTTTGTGTATTTTTATAAAAGTCTAGTTTTATAAAAATGTGATGGATTAAGAAGAAAAATTATTTTCTTGATCACTAATTAAGTTTAATGATTTGTTTATCTATACCTTGCGTGATTTATGTCGGGTGCAAACAAATATCGGTGTTGATGTAAACTTGAGACGTCGAGAGATGTAGATGCATGTATGCATTGATGATTTGTGATTACGAGTAACTAGCGCACTTTACATTACGTATTACGAGTCACATGTTTGTCATCAACAAAACATAAAGAGATCGTATAGATTAAGTATCGTAGTATTTGCACTAACACGACGGTATGATCAGACGCTGTGTTTATCGACCAGAAACCAACACCATTTTAGATCAATGTCACCACGAACCAATCGGTGGACATTAAGGACCAAACACAACAGCTAAAAAAGTCCTAGACTTAGGTTTTTACTAGCCAACAATCATCAAAGAAGCCCATACACTAGTTCACCTTTGCGAAGCTTGTCAAAAGACTGGAAATGTATCCAAACGGGATGAAATGCCCTTAAACAGCATTTAAGTATGCGAAATTTTTATCATATGAGGTATCGACTTTATGGGACCGTTCCAAAATCATATAAATTCGAATACATCCTAGTCGTTATTGAATATGTATCTAAGTGGGCCGAATCTCAAGCTTTACCAACTAGCGATGCCATAGTTGTTATTTCTTTCCTGAATAAACTATTCTGTTGTTTCGGAAAGCCTAAAGCTCTTATAAGCGGCCGAGGTACTGACTTCTACAACAAAGTAATGGACAAAACCATGAAAAGATATGGTGTCAACCACCAATTCTCTACATCATACCATCCTCAAACGAGTGGTCAAGTTGAAAATACAAAAAGTGCCCTTAAAAGAATCCTTGAAAAAACTGTAAAAGACAATCCTGCTAGCTGGTCAAGGAAACTCGATGATGCTCTGTGGGCTTTTCACACTGCTTTCAAAACACCTACCGGTACCACACCATACAAGCTTATATACGGTAAAAACTACCATCTACCGTTTAAAATTGAACACCGTGCATATTTGGCCCTAAAAAACTGTAATCCATATCTCATCGTCGCTGGTGAGAAAAGAATGTTTCAGTTACACGAGTTAGAGGAACTTAGACATCAAGCTTATGAAAACTCTCGTCTATACAAAGTAAGAACAAAAGTCTGGTATGACATAAAACTCAAGATGAGAAAATAATTCAAACATGGAAACAAAGTGCTACTATTTCACTCTAAATATAAATTCAAACAACCAAAGCTCAGATCTAGTTGGTTAGGACCATAAGTAGTAAAACGTCAATATCTGTCCAGATAGTTGAACTATATGGCAAAGATGGAAAAACATTTATTGTTAATGGCCATAGACTGAAGTTGTGTCATGAAGAAGAAGATTATAATGACAAATGGGAAGCAGTCACTCCTTTTTTCCGAAAGAATGAACCCCCGAAGTACGAGTCTAGCTAATGACTCTTCTTAAAAATTAAGCGCTTCTAGAGAGGCAACCCGTGCTTTATCTAAGTGTGGATGAGTATTTCATCCTCCTCCTAAAAAACAACAAAAATATTTTCTTTTTTGTGCTTTTGTGTGTTTACTTTTGCAGGTAATATAGGTTAAATCAAGGAAGAAGAAAAAATTATGGCAATCGCTCAAGGATAGCTCTCTCGCGGCTACATTTCTATATGACCCGGGAAATACCATTTTCCCTTAATTTTCCCTACTTTCTTTTAATTATCAGTTCTCACATTGAGGGTAATGTTCAACTTAAGTATGGAGGGAAGCTAAATAGGAAAAATTAATCATATTCCTCTATGTTTGCCCTACAATCTAGCTAAATTTTCAATTGATATTTTATGGAAAATTAAAATCTTATATATGCTTTCCTTTCTGAATTAAATACTCTTAGTAAGGGAAATTCAACCGGATTGACACTATAACCAGCACAAAACCAGTCCACTAAATTGTGAGAATTTAAACCTTAAAGAATTCAGGTATCCACCTTTGATACCTAAGATAAGTTCCACCTTTAGCTTTCTCAGGTTAAGGTTTGAATGCAATTGCAAGTGTCTCATTCGTCATTACGACTGTATATTTGTAATTTGTCGCCTTTTCTAGAGCATTGGTATTGGTATAAAATTAAATGAGTGAGCCGGTAATTTAGTAGCTCTAGAACTTGTGCTTGATCATCATTAACTAACTGCAGTGAGGTTAATTTATAGACAATTTCGTATGATAAGAGGTAAATCCCATCTGTTTCACTTGCTTTAAGTTCCGAAGTTCCTATGTTACATCATGAAGTTCTGTGCTAGCCTTACTTATCGCAAGTATTGGTATAAAAAAAGTTCAAAGTATAAGGCTCAAGTTTCGGCACAAGAGATCAATATATGTTATTTACCCACATCATTATCACATTTAGCCTCTTTGAGATTGTGTTTGGTGCTCACGCCCTATCGGTCAGGTTTATGTGTCTAGTACAAGCATATGGTAGCTATCTAGATTATGTATGCGCAATTGAGTGACATCATAAATATAAACCCTATCTGAGTGCCTAGAGTGAATATTAAACAAATCAAACACTTTCCTTATGTGAGGTGCCCAGTTATATGTCTATGCTTGAAAAGCTATTTAATTAGTAAACACTTGTTAAATCTAAAAATTTTTCCACGTCATGATAAATAATCTTTTTTTCTTGCTCTGATTGCTTGAGAGCAAGCAATAGCTAAGTGTGGAGGGATTTGATAACGCCTAAATTATACATGTTTTTGGCGGCATTATTTATATATATTTTATCATTTCTCGTGAACTTTTGATACTTAATAGCATGAAATATTTACATATTCACTTGAAGACATCCCGAGCTTTAAAAAACAAAGTTTAAGTGTTTACATTCATAGGAAGACAAGTTAGAAGAAAAGAAAGAACCAAAGTTGAAAAAAGCCATGAAGTACGCAACACAGTTCCTTTGTACGCCACACTTCCTATCAAGTTTAACAGAATTAAAGACAATTAAATGAAGTTTGCATTAACTCACAAAGTATGTCGCACATTTATGAAAGTGCGTCGCACATTTTCGCAACGACATAGACAAAGTACGGCGCATAATTATATTTGTGCGCCGCACTTCGACCCCTACTCAGCCTATAAATAAAGATGGATTTTGCATCATTTCATATATATCCAACTCCTCAAATCCATTCCTCTCATCCATCATTCACACACAAACATGTTTCTCTTCAACATCATCTTGAGTTAAAGATCAAAACATGAAGAACGAAGAACGATATTATAAAAAAAAGGTTTAAGTACGATTCAATACTTGTAACGAGTAGAGTTTGATCCATATTCTTACCCGGGCATAGTATATTTCTTGTTTCTCTACTTTATTGTGTTATGAACTCCATAGCCATGAGAGGCTAAATTTCTCATGACTACTCGGTGAAGTTAATATAATAAATAAGCATTTGGTATAATTGCGATCTTGTTAATCTTAAGCTTATGTTGAAATCCTATCGTGTCTTGTCTTATTAAATTTGATTCTAAACCTTGATTATATACTCATATCGGTATATGTCGAAAGACCCGTTGTGAACTATATGGTTTTAAAAATTTGTATATGATCTTTATCGTTTGAAAGGAGAAATCCGCTTACGTTATTTGATAAACAAAATAGATTTGATATAATAGTAACTGAATTATTTGAGTGACACATTTGATCGAGTTAACTAAATATAAGTCTTAATTTAAACAAGTTAATTTGTGAAAACGTTTTCTGATGAGAAATCCTTTTTATAAGTTAAAGTCCTAAATTTGAGATCGTAATCATCACCATTGCTTAGGAATTATATGAAGCTATCTCAGTAGTCATCTTTTTTATTATTGAATACAAACCAGTTATTCCAAAATTGTTAAAGTTTATTTCACGATTATTCTAACAATACTCAAATCCCTGTGGATAACATGGTCTTACATAAAAAGATTATACTACATAGGTGGGTTATACTTTTACCCGCATGTTTCCATCTAATAACCACTATTTCTAGTCTTATAAATTTAAAGCTTTGGAAACACATCAGGGAGATTGTTAGTTCAAATATTACCATATTTAATACATACATTCTCTTTGTGTTTTGGTGATGACAAACATGTAACACGTAAAACATTACATGTCACACCCCTAAAATCGGACTGCAGCGGAACGGTAACATTGGGGTGCGATATCAAGGAACAAAGTACAAGTCACAGAAAACAACCTTAAAAAGAGACGTTTTAAAATAAATTTCACATTCGATGCATTAAAATATTAGAGTTTCGACAGGTCCCAAATAGTTTTCAATGTAACACAAGTGTTTGAACACAACATAAGGTTTTAGATAAAGTTTTCATCGAATGTATAAAGTGTAGAGTCTCTAAAGTACATATTCGTGCGGCTTCCCTTCGAGCAAAAATACCTAAAAGACTTGAGATAAAACATGCTAAAAAGTCAATAAAATTGTTGAGTGAATTCATAGGTTTATGTAATGGACAATCAAGTTTTTAGAGTTATAGGAATAATTGCAATGAATACAATCATCATATAAATAGATATTATTGCATCTAAGCTCATGGCATTAAAAATGATAGTATATATCAATAATGAAATATAGGATAATAATGGCCTCGTGTAGGTAATTGCCATATACCTAGAGTTACAAATATAGTGCGTTTGGTTACCTATTTGGCTAACACAAACGGGATTCGTCAATCCCGATAGGCCTATCCATAATATTCGCGTTCACATACAAGTGATTAATGCTCCATGATGTGGGGGGACTTATGGCATGAAGGGACTTAGACACAAGCAATAATATATTCAGGAAGGCATACAGTTTTGAAATTAATTGTCCGCAAGTAGATGTTTTAGCGTGTATCTCACCCCAAAGAGTTTATAAAACAATTAAATAAAGTTGGGGTTATGAACTCACCGAAAGCAAAAGGAGATCAGAAAGTAAACGGATCGTCGGACATGCGAGGACCTCTAAGTACCACCTAAAAGATATGGCGTTACTTATAATGATAAAGTAAAGTTCAATACGTAAATACAAACAAAAGTTCGTAAAATGTGTTTCCAAATTAAGCATGGCATTGCGCTCAATTTTTATAAAGTATAATTTTCCCAAAATGCAGCCACTACCCTATAGTAATACATCCCAAAACATATGTATTTTCATGTCTCATAAGCCTAGCTAATATGAGTTTAATCGTTCTAACTTTACGTCTAAGTTAACAATTATGTCCCAAAATTCTGCCTTCAATCAACTTAACAAACCTCTAATTCCTAATCCGTAAATGCTAAAAATATAAGGGTTTCTCCTACGGAAAGAATTTTGAGTCTATTTTTCAGAAATGTAGGGCTCACTTTTTCAAAAGTTTCAGAACCATGTGAAAAGACTAATTTACTCCTAGTCATCCAAAAAAGATTATTTCTAGATTTTTAACCCTTCACGAAAATAGACATAAATCACAATTTATGATAGCTATTAAGGTGAGGCCAATTGGAGGTGTTAGGGATATGATGAGTCCTTTACATAGCTCATCTTTTTAATTTAACCAGTTAGTAAACAAATATGGGGTTATACTATTTTTCCAAACAGTGTTCCAGTTTCGACTAGTTTTAGTAAATCGGTCATAACTCACTCATCCGGAAGAGATAAAACTTTATCCAACGCACCACATGTACCTTAAACCCTTATCTACCTCCCTATTGATTTTCCCAAAGGCCCATAAGCCAAAAATAATTCATACTAGGTCTATTTAGCTACTGGTTCAAAACAGTCTAAAATCCACTTCATTAAATCTCACTCTCATCAAGTTTGACCTCTCCAAAGTCCATGAAATGCCATACCACATTATTTGACACACTTAAAACATCAAAATATATATTTTTACAGAAATTAATCAAACAAAATACAACTTTTATAAGAGAAAATGAAAAAACAAAAATAGAGGCTTACAACAACCAAAGTGACTAGTGAAATTAACAACACTTCTGCTCGTTATTCCTCCATGTTTTTGAATCAACAAAACCAATCAATAACCCAACTAGATCAATGATCTCAGCCCTAGTATCATCTTTTTACCCAAGTTAATATCCATCCAAAACACTTTCAAGGACAAGCCTTGCAATAACAATCCACCAACACCAAAGTTAACCAATAAAACCAAGCCTAGAATCACCAATCAACCCAAACTCCAACTCTTGTATATATCTTGATAAACTCAGCCCTTAACCTAAAGAGATGATGATTTTTGGTTATCTATGAGAAAAATGATGGATTGGAGGTTTATATATGATTTAGAGGTGGCGATGTGTTGATTTGTTTCATTAGTCACACGCCACCTCAAGCTAAGGAGGTGATGATGTGTTGATTTACTTCATTAGTCACACGCCACCACAAGCTAAGGAGGTGGTGATGTGTTGGTTTTCTTTAATAGTCACACGCCACCTCAAGCTAAGGAGGTGGTGATGTGTTGGTTTACTTCATTAGTCACACACCATCTCAAGCTAAGGAGGTGGTATACTTTCCAAAGAGGGCTAGATATGTTTGTACATGCAGGATCACATTTGATATACTTTCCAAAGAGGAAGATATCATGTAGAATGAGATTGTTGGATCATTATCAAAATGGTAAGATCTTAGATTCTTCACAATATCTCATATGATATTTTTCGAAAGGGGAATATACTTGTCTAGGAGTATTTAGATTTTTTTTCAAAATGGTAAGATCTTATATTTTACGAATGATTTCATATGATACTTTCCCAAACGGGAAAGATACTTGGCTAGTTAGTTAAAAGATGATTAAATCATTTTCTTAAAATGAAAGTAATATGCTAAATAAAATGTAAGTAAACTTTTGTGAAAGTTTATAAAACATGTAAAGTTTTATGAAATGATGCGAGTGATTTTACGAGTTTATGAAAGTGTTTCGATGCAATGTATGCAACTTTCATCATTAGACTAGTTCGTATTTAATTAGAGTTTGGATTGATTTATGGATTGACAAAAAATAAATCTAACCAAACCAAAACACGTATGTCTGAACATTATATTTATATGTTTTTCGTCTTATCTTTTTTGCCAAGAGTTTTAAAATCAAAATATATCTTTTAAACAAAACAATGTTTTATATTATATATTTTTAATGCTTGAGTTAACTTACTCTTAGGTTTTTTTGGCATAGGTTAACGTGTTTATTGACCATTTAACTAGATTATGTGATAAAATTTACTTGAATTTGGTTTTTTTAAATTTATACAAAACCAAACCAAATTTTTGTTTGATGTTTTCCAGTTTGGTTTCCCATCTAAAAAAAATTGTTTGGTTTTAGTTCTGTCTTTTTTTAATTCTTTAACTGATAAACCCGAACGACACTACCCAAAAATCCGAGAACCGAACCGATGAACACCCACCATAGTAGTAGTACATTTTCTCAAAGGTCGAAATGAAAAATAGAAGCATCTACAAGGGCCAACTTGTAAATATTTCTAAATTTAACCCATATATATCATCACTTTTTGTTTAACAACTGCATTGTACGTGCTTAACTTCTACCCTTTTTTTATCCGATCATTCATCTCACACACAGTAATACACACGGTATTGTAATCAAATCTAAAGAGGGTAAGTTATATTATGGAGTCTAGATTCAAGCTACTGATGATGGTTATATTTTTGTTAACTATGAGTTTACGTAGATCAGATGCTCAACTTTTGCCGTATGAAGAAGGTACGTTCATTTTCTAGCGGTTTAGTTATATCATAGTTTCTTCATTTTTTGGTCCGTACTCCGTAGTCAGGTATTTTGAGACAAAGAGAGTAGTATGTGTAATCAGGGTGGTTCATGGGAGCTCCGGGACACCCATAAAATTTTGAGGCGTAGTGCTACTCTTTGTAGAAAAACCTTGATTTTCCTGAATGCACGGGTCCAAACAATTGTGTTCCTCATTTTATATAATTTTTTCATAAATGCATCTGGTCAAATTGTGTCATGATTATGTCCCGTATGTAAATAATTTTTCGTAAATGCAAAACCATATGCCTTTTTTATTAAATTTTTTTTTGGGTAACCATGGTTTCCGACCTTTTTGGCCGACTAATCCACGGGGTTTGAGCTCAACGCTGTTTGCACCTAGCAGGAATTGAACTTGAGACCTCACACATTTTAGAGTGATAACAACAACTCTCTTTGCAACTAGGTCACCCTTAAGTGGTTGCCTTTTTTATTTTCTTTTTGTATTTAATTAGCTCCAAAAATTTATTATCGAGTTATTTTGTTGTCCCGTATGTATTTGGAGCTAATTGGAGCTAAAAATAATTCTTTTTGTATTTGACCATTTCGTGTTAAACTTTGTTATTTTCCACCAATCTAATGTAGTTGCTGACTTTTACGTACTTGCTTAACAAATGACTTTTAAGCATGTGGGTTGTTGTTTGAAAATTTCACAAATGTAGACCGTATCTTAGAAGTGAACACATGTGGATGGTAATATTAATAATAGTTATGACACAATATATGTTATGCCGATTATAGTTTATCAACCTTTTCTGTTTGTAACAGTGAAAGCTCTAATGGTGATAGCCTCAAAGCTACGATATAGCGGTTGGCAGCCTACTAGTGATTCGTGTAGCAAGGGTACAGGACTTAATCAGACAAATTCCTTGAACATGAAAGCGCGTATTAAAATTCATAGCAACGTAACTTGTATCTGTAATACCACTGTTTGCCACATAACAAAAATGTACGTATCTACATTAATTAAATCACTCAGTTTTCCAGTATGGACTAAAATACAAGTTAATATATGAAATTAGCGGCATGAGTAATATTGGACATTTGCTAGATAAATAGATAATTATACCATAAGTAAATGTACAGTGTACTTGGTTTAGAAATTGCTTTTATTTGAAATCCATACACTTGATTAGAATGCTTTCTTGTCCATTATATTTTAGCGCTAATCAGTATTTTAGGTTATTCCTTAATACTTGTATTAAACTGCAGCCAGTTAAATGGACTCAATTTGACAGGAGTTATACCTGAAGAATTTGCAAATCTCACTTCTCTGCGAGAAATGTATGTAGTGTTTAATTTTTTGATATTTTAAATGGTTTCATGCTAACTCAATGCTTACTGAGAAATGACATCAATCGAGTTTTGCACTGTTAAACAGAGACCTATCTCGTAACTATCTCAATGGCACTATTCCCGCGCGTCTCGGTCAGCTTCGACTTACCATTTTGTAAGAGTTACTCGCTCCTTCTATTTTCCTAAACTTTAACCTAAACGTGGTGATTGTGTTAATGACTCCTTTTCACGACAGGAATATTTTGGGAAACCGGATCAGCGGTCCCATACCGGAAGAAATAGGTGATATTTCTACTCTTGAGGAGCTGTAAGTAAAGTTACTTACTTTAAAAAGTCTATCATATTTGAGACCTTTCACTGATATTTACAGTTTTGACCTTTTAACAGAGTCGTGGAAGACAATTTGCTTGGAGGACAGCTTCCTCTAAATATTGGTCGTTTGACTCGCCTAAGAAGATTGTAAGATTACTTTTGTTTTTATTTTGTTCATTCATTCCAATAATAGATTGATCTATAGCGTTAGCATCTTTGAATTATTGACATTAAACTACTTTTTTTGCAGCCTTGCATCTGCAAATAATTTTACCGGAACCATACCAGCATCGTATGGCCATCTGGCTAATTTAACAGATTTGTAAGTCATAGAGTTCTTGATTTTGTTTCTATTGACCCCTGTACTTGATTCTCAATTACCATGTTACTAAATATTTTGTTTTCATCTTGCAGTAGGATAGACGGGAGTAATTTATCTGGGAGAATACCTGATTTTATTGGAAACTGGACAAACATCGAGAGACTGTGAGTATAATTTTGCTTTAATTTGTTAATGGTTTAGAATCCAAATTAGTAATCTTGGTTAAATTTATGTTTCAGTGATTTGCAAGGAACTTCAATGGAAGGACCGATTCCTTCTACAATATCTATGTTGACAAAAATGGTCCAATTGTGAGCAAATGCCTAAGCCTCCTGTTATTTTTGTTGATTTAACCCTTGAACTAATTTTATATATGTGTTATATATATGGGGTTGCCAGGAGGATAACTGATTTGGCTGGATCAAGAAATTTTCCATTTCCTAATCTGCAAAATGTGACAACTACATTGTGAGTTGAACTACATAATAGTTAAATATCGAGTTAACATGCTAACGAATTCTAACTACTTTTTATACAGGACCCTGAGAAATTGTTTCCTTACTGGTCCAATACCCAAGTACATTGGATACATGAATTCTATGAAGATCTTGTAAGTCGGTTGCTAGTATTTAGTTGTAATTTCATTTGATCTTTCAACACTTGTAATTATATAAATCTTTGGATATAATTCTTTTGCAGAGACCTCAGCTTTAATGGATTGACCGGTCCAATACCTAATTCATTTGAGAACCTCAAGTTACAGGGCATGTATGCAACTACTTATAAAGACATTACAGATTTCATGTATACTTGGAATTTGCGGTATAATTTAATCTTTAAAAATGTCCCATCAATTTAGGTTTCT
>BQNB010031970.1:0-15410 GCA_026074375.1 Tanacetum coccineum
TTTTCTTCAAAATCCCACCCTCATTGCCTACTTTACTCTAACCCCGTGAATTTAGTTTTAAGTGGGTCCATGCAAATCCAAACCATCAGTCAAACATTAACGGTGCGTTTAGTTTGTCAAGGGGTTAGAATCGGATTTGAAATAAAAGTATGAGAGAGAAAATAAATAATATTAATTTTTATATAAAAAATAACTAAGAAAGAGAAAGTATTAAATTGTGTTGTGTGTGTTTTTGGGTGAGAGAGAAAGACACATTAGTGTGTAAGAGATACTATTTCGCATCTTTTTAAATTGAAAACTCACTCATCTTACCTTTTTTTTTTTTAACGGCAAATTGAAATTAATAAAAAAACTAGCAAGAAGCTAGAAAATTACAAGGATATGGATTTAGGACATTTCATCCAGGAAATCCAATCAATATTGTTTTTACATCTATTGGAACACCAAGTAGATATGGGTCTGTGGGTATCTAGCTATCATTTTTTGTTGAATCCATAGATATTATTAAACAAACAATTGTTTTGATAATGATTTCACATTTTTCATTCTATTACTGAATAACAAACAGCCCTTAAAAATAAACATAAACCCAAATCTTAAGGTTGACTCCCCTCTACCAAATGGCTCCTAAGCATATATTTTCTCAAGGATGCTGATAACAGACAACACTAATTAACTAAAAAATATCATCTTAAAAGCAATAAGTAAAATAAAATTTGAGACTAACATAACATGATTGTTAAGATCCCAATTTTATGTTAAGATTTTATAATACTACATAGCAAAAATTATCATGATCATACATAAACCTTTTGCGATCTTAAGATTTAATAGGATCCCGATCTTAACCATATGATTTTAAGATTTAATCCGATCTAATCTTGTTTTTCTGGAGTCACAAACTAAAATCCCACAAAGTAATGGATTATGTTTTATAGTTTTTTAAAAAAAACTAGTTAATCTTCTAGAAAACATTTCGACAATCATAATTTTCGACAACACTTCTATGAAATATTCATATAATTTTGTGTTTATAATGTATAATAATTTGTATCATATTACAAAAAACTACAAAGAAAATGATATTACAATAGGATTCTAAAATTCTTGATTAGATTTTACGATCCCGATCTTGTAAAGGTAAAAACAATTCCGAGTTAAATCCTGATCTTGAAAACCTTGTAATTTAATAGCCCATATTTGCGAAAATTAAACAGGTTTGACAAATTTCTTTCTTTCAAAATCAAGTTTTATGTTAAAAGTTTATCCCCTTACTTTTAATACAACTCCTCATCCTTGTACTCAAACACATTATTTTTATTAGCATCCTTGAACACTAATATTGGAATAGAGCAACATATAAACCGTTGATCTTTTCTTATTTGAATTGCTATAATATTAGCTATTTTAGTCTAAATCAAAATAATTACAAGGACTTATCTATTTATTTATTATTAGCTGATTGTTTTTTCTTTTTTTCTTTTTTTCTTTTATGATGAAAGCTGATTTGATTGTTGAAAAATATGGTATGATAGTAACCTCTTCACCTGTGGGCTCGGCCCACTGATTCACCAAGTATCCCATGTTTTGTTTGTTTTTACTTTTCTACTAGGTTGATTTATCCAGTCGTTTTTTTAACTCAGATGTGTATACCTAATAAAGTTTAACATGAAACGAATGATTCTAAGATCGATATTCTACCAAAGAATATTTTCGTCTTTCAAGATCAAGATCGTAAGATCATTTCAGATCTTAAGATCTTACTATACTAAAACTTTCATTTTTTCTTAACAGAACGTAGTTAAAATTATACAAATTTTTACAAATTAGTATATATTTAAAGAATAGAATTTCAATAAAAAATGTCATCCATAAATTAATTTCGGAATGTTTAAATGATAAAACTTAATCAATTATTTTATATAAGGTTTTTTTTTTTTATTTTTTTAATGTTTTTATTTATTTTTAGTATAATTAGGTGTATATTTAAGATTTAGGGGTAGAACTATCGACCCCAAAAAAATAGTTGAATCCATTCCGTAACAATATAAAAGAAACGAGAAACCATATATTTCTAAAACAAATAAAACCTCGAATTTAGAAGCATAAACAAATACTTTTGCAATTTTATATGGGGAAAATAGGGCTCATTATTATAATTTGGTATTTTGGCATGTAATTAAATTAGTTTTTATTTTACTTAGAGTATTTTTTTACATGAAATTTTAAAATGGGTTTTACTTTTGTTGAAACATGGGCAAAGAATCAAGATAGATGTTTTAGCGGATTATTGATGGATAATATACACCATACCTTATTTCTGAAAGACGGAAGCAGTCAACTTTAACGAGTGTCTTAAATAATTTTTATATTATAAATATTTTACAAGACTAATAAATTTTTTTATAGTCATGCCAGTGCATACCCCTAGTGTTAGGAATAAACGAAAGTTATCAGTTGATTCACCAAGTGTCCCATGTTTTGTTTGTTTTTACTTTTCTACTAGGTTGATTTATCCAGTCGTTTTTTTAACTCAGATGTGTATACCTAATAAAGTTTAACATGAAACGAATGATTCTAAGATCGATATTCTACCAAAAAATATTTTCGTCTTTCAAGATCAAGATCGTAAGATCATTTCAGGATCTTAAGATCTTACTATACTATCATTTTCTTAACAGACGTTGTGAAATTATGCAAATTTACAAATTAGTATATATTAAAGAATAAATTTCATAAAAATGTCAGCCTTAAATTATAATTCTGGAATGTTTAAGATGATAAAAACTTAATCAATTATTTTATAGGTTTTTAGCTTGTGCCTCGAGTAAAGTAAGATCGAATTGAATCAAGATCTTAAGATCTCTTGGTTATTTATTTGTGGTATCGTAAGTGAAACATCTTGTTAAAAAACGTGGTGCCTAATCAATTGACCAACTTGGTGACTGTTTCTTTACATGTATCTGTTGTATCAACATATGAATTTCACCGATAGAAGAGAAACGTTTTACCAATAATTTGCGAGACAAAGAAAGAAAAAATTTACTGACAATTCGAACATCAAAACTGAAAGATATTAGTCCAAATTTTTGGAGTAGCAAAGCAAACAATGCAACCAAGACATTTGTTAACATAGTTTCTAGTTGATTGAGTGTTGTGTAGTTTAACCCGAATAAGCGCTTAATGTAAATTCTACATTTTTTTACTAGTTATGTGGTTTCTGCTTTTTATAATCATATATTTTAGACAATATGTATGCACACATGCATGTGTATGTATGTGTGTACTGGTATATACGTACTCTAGTTTTGCTGTATTATAATTTGAGAATTCTGACTTCATTATAAAACATACATTTTGCATTGTACAGTAGAAGTTACAGTGCTTCTACTGTACAATGGGCTCTCACTTTGGGCATGGGCTCCCACTTTGGGCCGGCTTAATTTTTTATTTTTTATTTTGGCACAAAATAGGAGGAAAAATATTACAAAAGTACCGATTCAACTTTAAAATAATCGACATAGTCATAAACGTACAACTTTAGATTGCATTAAACATTGTCATTAAAAAAAACCATATAGCAAAATTCCTTTTTTTGTATGAATTCCGGTAATTTTTTTTTTGCTTGGACTGATTAATTTTTTTTCCCGAGATATTTTCCTTTTTTTGGGACGGTTCGATATCGTTTATTGGGGCCGATGAATGTAAAAAGTTGGAACAATAAAAACTTGACGTGTTTTTTGTTAATTTATTTAACGGGATTTTTTTGTGTAATACAATCGTAATATAGTATAAAAGTTAGGTGACCGTTTTTAATTTTTTTTTACTTGGCCAGATTCAGGCTAATTTTGGGCTACGTTTTTTTTTTTTCTTACTTTGGGGCCACATTTTATGCGAGATTTAAGGCTATCTTCGACAAAGTGTATATTATTAATACTTTTTTTTATATGGCTTAATGTGTTGGGGGCCTCATGTTAAATGTTGTTTTTTTTGCTATATGAGTTTTTTTTTTAATATAATGGTTGATAACGTTTGTGACATATCGAATATTTTAAAGTTATTAGTATCGAAGAAGTTTTCCGCGTGTATTTTTTATTATCTGAATAAATCCGTAAACATTTAGTAATATTCTTTTCCTCTCCAACTTTTTTGCATAAAATTAAAAAAAAAAAAAAAACATCCTAAACTCCCTAAAAATCAGGCTGCCCAAAATGAAGCCCGATACGTATCACCTACCAAACTGCCCACTTCAAACAACGGTGTATTAGTCGGCTAATGTGTATATTTATAATGCTTTATATAATGCAGACTTGTATTTTCATTGAATAAATAATCATATATTTTAGACAATATGTATGCACACATGCATGTGCATGTATGTGTGTACCGGTATATACGTACACTAGTTTTGCTGTATTATAATTTGAGAATTCTGACTTCATTTGATCTAACATTTTACAATAGATCATCGTAAAATCAAAACATATTTCATTTAAACAACCATCATTCATAAGCTTTAATCAAAGAAGCCGTGCAATCGTTAGATACTAATTAATGTCGATATGAAACTATGTAATCATATATGTCTTGCATGATAATCGTTATGGCATGTTATAGATACAATGAATCAATACCAATCTATAGATCAAGATATATATACCTCATAATATAGGACCCCATATAAATAATTTCTTGCATAGCAACACTTCTTTTTCATAACTATGACCACGACACCTTTGACAAAAAGCTCAATGATTTCTATGTTAAATCTATTTCATATTACCTTTTGTTCTGGAAATACATAGATATGTGACGTACATAATAATCTCAAGCATGAACCTCATCAACCTATAATTTTATAAAAATGAAAACGTAGATCTAACATGTTTTTCTTTAGCGTGTGCATCATAGAACAGAAATGATTGTACCTTATACGTGTGTTACGATTGAAGTTCCTGATTAGACATATCTAAAAAGTTAATCTAATAAGATAAATTATATATGTAATCATATTTAGCAAATGTATCATATATACTGGACACAAAGGAAATTGTTGGTTGGCAGATCGATTGGCTAACTTGACTCGACCATTTTTTTTAACAGCAGAGATATATATATAGATAGTTGTTAGCAAGGCGCTAGAAGCTAAAGAGTATAAAAACAAGACTAGAAATAAACAGACAAATCTAGAATCTATCCAAGGCTTTAACTGCAAGGACTACAAAAGAGATAAAAAAAACTCTTGCCAAATACAGTAAACCGAGACGAGAAAAATTCCAACACACGGAGGCCGAGCCACCGGTTTCCCATATTCAGCTTGCTTGTTTAGCCACCCTGAGTCCTACACTCATGTTTTAGATAGTGATGATCTGTAGGTTAGCCGATTATATTCATAAGATCCGCGGTATCTCTCATCTCTCTCGTGCACAGTTGAACCGATAAAATCTTATGCCAGATTAAGAAAGCTTGTTAATTACACCCCAAAACTCCTGGTTCCGCCTCTGCAAAGAACATGACATATACTAAAGTTGATAGCTAGGGGCCTTCCTATACATGTATAAGTCTATTATTGCGAGTAAAATCTACATCACACCTATCTGATTTTAAAACTTTAATTGAATTTTAATTATTATGGTTTTCTCGCTTTTGTTTTATAAACGTCTGCATCAAAATATCAATCTACTACATATAGGTAATAAACACAAATGCGGAAGGCCAAAAAAACCTTCGTTTGACAGCACTTAACCACAAACACGTATGAAATCATGAGGAAGGAAGTTATACAAATAAGGCTCAAACTGAAAAGAACTCTAACCAGCCCATAAAATATCAAATCAAACCCAATAGCAGCAGGTATTAAAGTTAATCAAACACCACACCCTGAGAACACCAGCTTTTAGCGTTGGGAAAACCCCAATGGTGGGGTTTAAAAAACCTAGGGACACCCTTTGTGACGCTCTTAAAATCCAACTTCAAAGCAAGTGGACGGTACACTAAGTCTTCTCTAGATAACACTAGAGGTTATACTACACATCATAATACTTGGAATCAATATCAAGTATATGGCCATCAAAAACATATTGAACTAGAAGGAATGAATATCACCAAAAACATCCATTGCAATCTGCCCGGGTAAGAAAAACATCAGAATACTATAAGGCCCCTCAAAAATAAAGATTCCAACGGTCGAAAACATTCCTTTATATGAAGGAAGCATTCAGTCCAAAAAATTCGTGACGACCGACGGTTTTTGTGCATAAGCCGGGGATCGACGCCGAACAACTGGCTACTGGGTTTTGGGTGATAAGAACTCGAAAATCTTTTTTTTTTTTCTTCTTTTCTTTCTCTCTTCTCTCTTGTTTTTCACACTTTATAATGAGCATAAAGATGCCCTAAATAATGACTAAATGGTCACAAGATGGGCCCTCTTAATGTGTTGGGCTCTTAATACTCATGGACCTAAGAAAAATACCCAACCAATCTCTCCCATTTTTCTGTCTATGAGGATGAGCTTCGCCATCCCGGGGCCGATCCACGAGCATAAGATCTTCAACTTTTCTCTTGCTCAGCCATTCGTCAAAATATTCGGAAGCTTTATCAACCGTATGAACTTTATTAAGTTCAAACCATACCATCTCAATGGCATCCTAATCCAAATAATACCGGATTATCAATAGGTTTTGTTTCTTTTATGAAACATCGAAATTCTTAGCAAGGTGAATAGTACTTTGATTGTCCACAAAGAACCGCCTTAACGTTTTGCTTGAAACCAAGTTCTGCAAAAAAACCTTTTTCAACCACAATGTTTTTGTAGCATTCCGTATGCTGACCACATCACTTTGCCTCTGTTGTAGACAAGGCCAACCCACTTTTGCAATCCTTGATTGCCATGAAACCAGCTCACCCTGCCAAAGGTCATCAAATATCCAGAGGGACTTGATGTTTTGTCCTTATTTCCAGCCAAATCTGAGTCTATGTGCTCAACTCGAAGACTAAGATTGGCGCTGGGCTTCCCATTTACCCCTAAATGTGGGGACCCAATTTGGAAGTACTTAGCAGATATCGAAATATCCATTTACCAGCCTTCCCAATGCTTCTTACCAGGTTTTGACAGGAATCCGGCCTGACCAACACAACCGCCATGAGCTATAAATCGGTCTTGTACACACCCATAGCTTACACTTAAGTACCAAACGCTGGGCATATGGATCTCTATCACCTATCTTTTCAATATTCTTCTTAGAAGAAGGTCTTCCTTATCTGTATAGCTTTAAGTTGGGAGTTAGAGGGGATTTAACACTATTTAGCTTTATCAATGTCTGAACCATGCGCAACACCTTTAATGTAATTTGACTCGTTGTGATTTATGCAACTTCTTAGGCACCTCTATCGGGAAAATCCGAATGTCAAGGGATTTGTTTTTCTGACCACCAAGTCTTTCATAGCAAAGGATTTGCTCTCAAATCTTTGCTTCAATTGGGCAATTCTTCCAATGTTCTTGCCAACAATCAGCCATATTCATCAAATATAGCAATAAGTTGTTGAAGTCAATCATCACCCAACTCTGAAAAAAGAAAAACACATTGATTAGAACAAAAAGTCTTAGGAAGAATTGACTTAATTTATTAACCTGATCCATAAATTCTGGTTACCACCTGTCTAGGTGCTTGATTTCAAACCCATACAAACTCTTCTGAAGTTACACTAGTAGTTTCCTTACCACTATAAACCCTGAACCCATTCAGGTTTGTCTCCATTATAGATTTCTTTATCCAGAATCTCCATGATAGAGAAAGTGTCTTGACATCTATTTGCTTCCACCTCAAAGATACGAGGTAGCGTTCAAAACAAGAAACAACTGAATTAGATCACATCTTCACGATGGAAGAGGAAAATTCTCATCATAAATCAAATATCTTTCTTCTGAATGATACCTTTAACATCAATTGGCGTGTACCTACGGTCTTAGGTGGTTTACTCTTCAGTCTTCAAATTTGTAAACCCACTTTGTTTTTAATAGCTATCTTTGACCCTTAGGAAACTTCGTCAACTCAAAGGTTTTGTTCTTAGTACAAAGATTTCATCTCATATTTTGCTTGGCATTAAAACCATTCTTTTTGTGTTCATCTTTTCATAGCTTCTGCATAACACTCGGCTCTCCCCCCATCAGTGAGTAAAAATAATCATTTGCCAGAATAGGTTATCCTGTGGAAGGATGATGATCTCTAGTGGAACGCCTAAGCGAAACAAATGGTGCATACTCCGGCACTGGCAACTCAGGCATTGAACCGTCTTAATCTAGGTTTGGTTTGCTCTTGGCATCAACATCATCAGCGACACCATGTTCTTATCTTTTTGTTTTCTATCATTCTGAATTTCATCTCAAACTGTGCATCTAATTGTTTTGTGGAACCAGATCTAGTTATTTTAGGATCATCATTATGTTGAGGATTTGTTCTCATTCTTAGTCTTCTCATCATCTTTCTAAGTTGGTCTTCCGTCAAACTCTACCACTCGGTGCGAACAAGTTTCTTTGTGCTGGGTCATACAACCTGTACCCTATTGTTTCATCTTGCACAATACCGAGGAACACAATGGATTTATTCTTCCCATCATGCTTTGATCTTTCATATTTGGTAAATATGCAACAGATCTGCCGTACATACAATGACTCGCAAAAAATGTTGGTATGATAAAGCTTTGACGCTCGCTCTCACTCCTTGTCAGGTAACATTAAAAGCAAAGGAACATAAGGGGTTTAATTAATAACATGGTACGCCGTTTCAAGCCTCACCACAAAAAAGAAGAAAGGCAACCCCTGATTGTGAAAGCAACATCTGACTCTCTCATCACATGGTTCTATCATGCTCCGCTCTGCTACAGCCATTCAATTGCGGTGTCTTCGGTGGAGTCTTTTGATGCTGAATTCCATGCTCTCTGACATTACGGTCAAAGGGGCAATTGTATTTCACCTCCATTAATCACATATCAAATACATTTTTGTTTCTTCCCTGTCTGCCTCTACAAACTTAAGCCTTGTATCTGCTTAACACACAATCCAATACTTGGAATCTTTAGTCTTCAAAAGTGTATACCCAGAACCTTCCTTGAATGTACATCGATGGGAAATTGACAAAATCGAACAACCACAAGTGTCCATTAGTATTTCATGGAGGTCCATATTAAAACATTGGATTGTATACAGATCAAGTATTGTCTCTTCCGTCCTAAAAGAAGGGATGCTCGTCACTAAATAATGCTTTCACTGCCAATCAGTAAGAGCACTTCTTCAGGTTTATATCTTGCACACGGATAAACACATTCTTTTAGAAAGAATAGACATCCCTTTTTCACTCATCGTGCACCAAGTCTCTTATGCCATAACTCAGTCATATCATTCATTGTCATCATAGCATTGACTTGCGCTTAGGAGATATTCCGGAAGTGTAAGGTATAACTTGGAATTCCCTTTTCCCTCTTGCAACAATACAATGATTCCGAGAGTACTTTTCAACAAGACATTACTAGAACTGTTGTGGTAACCATCTTCATCAAGAAGACATGTTGAGATAATATTGTAGTCTAATATCCAGGACGGTTTCAACCATTATGGCAATAAAACCAAATTCCATCCCTGTAGTCAAACTTCATAACAAATATCTCCAATACAGCAATCCTAGTTAGCCCAGTAGATACCCTACTAAAACACCGAAATTCACATGGTGTGTAAGATGTAAAATATCTTTTCGTGTAGCAACATGACACGTAGCACCGCTATCAAGAATCAAACTCGAATCATTATTGAGCAAGGTTAAATCCTTATAATAATCTAACAAACAAAGGAAATCATCTTTGGTTGGTATTTTACTTACAGCTACTGTCATCACAACTCATATCTTACTGTGCTTGTCTTCTGATTATTATAGTTTTTCTTTCTTGTTCATATTTTTTCAACTGTCTGCATAATACTCTCATTTGCGTGTCCTTTCTTGTGGAGTGATAACATTAACATCAGCAAATTTTCCATTGCTTGAACTGCTACGATGCATTACCTTGTTAACTAGGGCTTTCTCTACTTTTTTTCATCCCCTGCCTTTCTGTGACCAGGGATATATGAATGTGAGAGGAACTTGTGACTTTCTCTCATCTCTTCATTCTAAATACTACCTTTAGCTAATTTCCTTTGGTGATACACATCTGGTGAGAGTTGGACAAAAGGATGTTCCATTAATGGTTTCCCATGTATCGGTAATAAAGTACCAAGAAAGACACAAGACTGAATTCATATCTTCAAATTGATACCCTTACCTGCTAAGGGTGAATTATAATACCCTAAAACACATTTAAGTGATCGGTATAACAGGGGCTACCACCCATCGTATACTTTAATCTTATCCAGTTGCTTGATTAAGAACAACTTGTGGTTTCTTGTTTTTTGGAGCATATAACTGTTCATAGTTTGTTACATAAGACGTTCGAGACGTGACGTCTCATCACAAATTTGGGTTCAAAACATTTTCAACTCAAAACCACTGCCTTAGATATAACCATAAATCCTGTCTATGCAAAATAGTCCATTCTGTATCTGTTTTGTTCTCAGGTTTACTCAGTACTAAAAAACTGGCAAGTAGTAGTCGTTCAATTAAAGGAGATCTTCCATTTTCTTTACCAAACATGATAATTAGAACTATTCAAATTTTAACAAATTAACAATCCTACTTGTATTAGCTTCCATCGTTCAAACAGGTAAGTCCCAATTTGACGGGTAAAGTGCAATGGGTCACAACGGTATAAACACAAATGCGGAAGCAAAACCTTCGTTTGACAGCACTTACCCAAACCCGTATGAACCTATGAGGAAGTAAACAAATAAGGCAAACTAAAAGCAACTCTAACCAGCCCCCAAACAATATCAAATCAACCGAATCAGCAGGTATTAAAGATAATCAAACACACACCAAGAACACCAAGCTTTTAGCGTGAAAAACCCCAAAGTGGGTAAAAACCACGGGACACCTAGTGCCGCTTAAATCCACTATCAAGCAAGAGAGGTACAAAAAGTCTTCTCTAGATAACACTAGAGGCATACAACAATCATCATAATCTTGGAATCAATATCAAGATATATGACAATAAACAAAGAACAAGAAAGGAAGAATATCACCAAACAACTTGCAATCTGCCCGGGTAAGAAACAGAAATTCCAGGCCTCAAAATCAAGATCCTAATGGTCAAAACCTTCCTTTATATGCAAGGAAGCTTCAGTCCAAAAATCGTGACGATCTGACGGTGCAAACTCCGGGGATCGACGAAACACTGCTGTTGGGTTTTGGGTGATAAGAACTCTGAAAATCTTCTTCTTTTTTTTCTTTTCTTACTCTCTTCTCTCTTGTTTTTTCACCCTTTATAATGAGCATAAGGATGCCCTAAATAAGGACTAAATAGACCCAATATGAGCCCCAATGTGTTGGGCTCTTAATTCTCATGGACTATGAAAATACCCAACAAATCTCCCCTATTTTCTGTCTATGAGGATGAGTTCGCCATCCCGGCGAACGAGCAACAGATGTTCAACTTTTCTCTTGCTACAGCCTTCGTCAACATAAATGAAATGTTATTTCTAAGAGGCTTAGGTGCAGTAACGCCGGAAACGGCGTTGCCTGACGTTACTACACCGCTCGGCGGCGTTGGGTCCGGCGTTGGCCGGCCCACGCACGTTGGGGTGGATTTAAAAAAAAATCCTTTACCCCCCAAACGGCTATATACTAGTTTTAATTTTCCCTCTTATTTTTAAAAAGTTATCAAACACCCCCTAACGGCTAGTTTTATTAAAAAAATATAAAAAATTTACAAAACAGCCCCTAACGGCTATATTTAAAAAAAATATTTTACCCCCCTCACACAACTCATTATAAATACTTCAATACCTCTATATTATTTTCTCACAAAAAAAACATACATTTACAACAAAAAACACTACAAACTCTTTCACAATGAATCAAAATCGAACCGTTTTTGATATCGATGAGGAAACCGACGCATTCTATTTACAAAAAGCTGTCGAGTATCACGAATGGCTAATACAACAAGAAGCTCAACCACGATTGACCCGTACACCGATCTTCCGTGACCGTGAAGATGCCGAAAGACGTCTACGTGCTGATTATTTTGATGATCATTGTAAGTATCCGTTATACTATTTTCGGAGAAGATTTCGTATGAGCCGTAAACTTTTTCTAAAAATTGTCAATGGCATTTCAAGTTATACGGCCGATCCTCTCCCACAACATTTTCATTTCTTCAAATCTCGACTCGATTGTACGGGTCGAATGAGTATTAGTGCTCTTATGAAGTGCACAGCTGCCATACGCCAAATGGCATACGGCAGCACACCCGACGCGTTTGATGAATATTTGCAAATGAGTGAGCATACTGCACGAGATGCTCTATTTTTCTTTAATATGTGCATCATAGAATTGTATATGCCGAAGTATTTAAGAAAGCCAACACTTGAAGACGTTGTAAAAATACAACAAAAGCATAACAATGTTCATGGTTTTCCGGGAATGCTTGGAAGTATTGATTGTATGCACTGGGAATGGAAAAATTGTCCAGTGTCATGGCAAGGTCAATACGGTAGGGGTGATAAAAAATACCCTACTATAATGCTTGAAGCTGTAGCTTCGCAAGATCTGTGGATTTAGCATGCGTTTTATGGGATGGCGGGTGCGAATAACGATATTAATATTTTAGATAATTCTCCGTTATTCGAAGACCTATTAGATGACTTAGCCCCTGTGGTTCCGTATGTGGTAAACGGAGTTCAGTATCGTAATGGGTATTACTTGGCTGATGGAATTTACCCGGAGTGGGCAAGTTTCGTCAAATCATTCACGGTTGCAACTGATCCGAAGCATACGTACTTTAAACAGCGTCAAGAAAGTGCACGGAAAGATGTCGAACGTGCTTTCGGTGTTCTCCAAGGACGTTGGGGACTTATTCAACAACCGGCCCGTGCATACGAAGTCAACACATTACGTAGAATCATGTATGCTGGTATCATAATGCATAACATGATTTTAGAAGATCAAAATATGTCGGTTGTTGACTGGAAACATGTGTATTCTAATCCTGCAAGGTCACTGCAAACAGTGTGGATCGATCGATGTCAAACCCAACGTCGTAAAGCAAAAGAATTAAGAGACAAAGATACGCATATTAGTCTCCAACAAAACCTTATGAACCATATTTGGCGCGAAGTTGAAGAAGCATCGGAAGAAGATTAGTCGCCGGGGCGTATTTTTTTATTATTTTTTTAATTTCGGTATTTTTTTTAATGTGTTTTTTTTAGTATTGTAATGTGTATTTGAATTTTATGAATGAAATGGTTAGTTTGTTAAAAGAATGAAATAATTGTTTAGGGGGTTTTATGAAAATAAAGAGGTGAGTGGTGTTATTTGGTGTTATGATTAGGGGAGTGGTGTTGGTGTTGGTGTTATGCTGATGTGGCAGCAAAAACTTGGTGTTGCCAAGTTATGATACCTGATGCTCTTATACAAACATAGAAACAAGGTGCAATACATTAATACAACAAACTGAAGTTAGCATGCTTTACAATTTGTTTTAAAAAGGTGAGATATTTTATGTTAAATATATCAAATAAAAAGATAACAATTTAAATAGCTTGTGCAGCATTACAGGTAAAGTGTTGCACTAACAATATGTTATATTGCAACCCTTTAACTCAAAGCTAATATATAAAGCAATTAAAATTCATCTCTTTAGCCGATGTGGGGTAACCAGCCACAAACTTAAACACATGCCAGTAAAGTCACAAAATGGTCAACTTAACTATTTTAGATAGTATACTACTCTTTCTTATTATAAAAATCCGATTTATTTCAAATTCTTTATGAAAACTAGAAAGGGGGTTTGAATAGTTTATCGGTTCGTTTTACGTTTTAAAAGTTTGTTTTCAAAATACTTTGATTCGAGTTGTATGTTTAACCAATCAACAATATGAACCAACAATGTAACAATCTAAACTAAAACTAAATAACAATTATAATAATATAAGGAGATAAGGAAAAGAACAATCAAACCAAGACGCCAAGATTTTATAGTGGTTCGGCTACGAAGCACCTCTTCGCCCTGCTCCACTCTCCGAGTATCCTACTAGAGATTTCACTATGTCAACAAGCTCTTTTTAGGCGGAGAAAACCGTTTACACGTCGCTTACGTTGTTTTTCGACACTAAGCTAAATGTCGAGTCCTAATCTTAGTTAGAACCAATCTACCACTTTACAAGTAATACACAATCACAAGATCTACACTATCGGATTTACACACAATCCGAATCACACAATTACACAAGATAATTATAATGGAGATTTGGTACTTAGAAGAAGAGAAGAGAGATTACTAAATAACAATTCGTTTCTTGACGAATACGAACGTTCTTCTCTTTCACTTGATAGAAGAATGAGAGAGATGAGATGAGATTAGATAACTTAAAACAAGATCAAAGAGTGTTAGTGATTAAGAGATTTAGAGAGAGAAAGAAGGGTTTTAAAGAGAGAAAGTTATCTGAAAATTCATGCAAAGGAAATGTTTTTGGCGGCGGTCCCAGATATATCTGAGGGCCGCCAGACCTATAAAAGGGTCGCCACTAGACTACGCTCCAGTTTTTGTCTTTTTGTGGGGAATGTTGTATCTAGTATGATAGCTTCCATTTTGAAAGAAAAACCAGATTCAAATTTTATTATTTAAAAAAAATCTTTTATTAAAAAGTATTTATGTATATTTATTTTTGTAAAAATACTTTTCTGAAAATGTTATGGTTAAGACAAAATATTTTCTTGATCACTAGTCATGCTTAATGATTTGTTTGTACATACCTTAAGTGATTAATCTTATAAATGGAATTTTACGATTAATAATTTGTAAACGTTTAATTTTATCATAAACATTTTTACATTTTGTTATTATAAAAAAGGTTGAGAGGTCAAAAAATATAAATAACGTTTTTATATTGAGAGAGTCATTAGAAATCGTACATTTGCCAATGATGTTACCGCGAAGATTACTACAAAAAATGACGTTACCTCCATTATATGCCTTGTAAGGGAAGAAGAGCTTTCAGTTCCCCGTCATGTGTTTAGAGCATCCGCTATCTTTAATCCATTCGTCGGGTTTAAGTCGACTCTAAGGCATATCTATTTATATAGGGCAATAACTCAAACATTTGGTCTCCAATATCTCATGGGTCCAAAATTGTTAGTGCTAAACATCCCTTGGATTTGATGCAATTGGTTGGGATGTGAAAATGGAAGACACGTTTTCCATGACATGTAGCTTTGTCGTTGGAAATTGTTCCAAGTTACCGGATAGCCATGAGGTTGGTTTTGTCG
>BQNB010031970.1:20825-53537 GCA_026074375.1 Tanacetum coccineum
TTCATATTATTTACTATTCACCCCAATTCTAGATAATCAATTCTAGAACAGTTACTCTAACTAGTAACATGATCAATGAAACATTAGTCTTGAGGCTACAACACTTGTTCTAGGCGTTTACAATGAACCACACACCTAGAACACACACACCTTTAGTCGACTACATTTTCTGTGCACACTTAAACTACACGACCTAATGTCTCTTTATATAGTAGAGATCATCTAGGTTTACAAAGGATAAGAACAAATATAATTAGGAAACAAATAATATCTTCCTAACTTTTATCTTTATCTTTTATATCTTTTATCTTCTTAAGGAGATCTTTTAGAATCTTCAAAATCATCTATCTTTTGAAGAATTCTAGCTTTGCATTTAATTCCTTCTTGTTTCATTCTTTTATTCATTTTGTCTCATCAAATCAATAATTCCCAACAATAAAGTCTAGTGTTGAGGACCTTGTCCCAATCCCAAGTGAGTCCGAGGATACATCCGGGAGTGATAGTGAGTGCATTTTACCTTCGTGTGATAATTTCTCTCCCATTAACGTTTATGAGGAAAAATCATTGACTTTCTCTAACCCTCTTTTCGATTCAAATGACGATTTTACCTCTAGTGATGACGAGTCACTATCCGATGAGGACGTTCCGGAAGATAATTTTAAAATTTATTCGAACCCTCTTTTCGAATTCGATGACGAATACATCTCTAGTGACGTAAATCCTCTTTTTGATGAGGTGTTAGAGGACATCGAGAGCAAGGATTCTTATGATTCTAACCTTGATGAGTCGACTTTGTTAGTCACACCTCTTTTCGATTCTAATGAGGATGAGTTTTTCACCCCAGGTGATGACATTGAGCTTTTACTTCACCATACTCCTAAGATAAGCGTTGTTTCCATTCTCGAGGGGTTCACCGATGAACCGCCTCTCGAAGAAAATGATGATTTATTTGATTTAAAATATAAAACGAATGAATGGAAAAAAAATTTGTACGATGCTCCAATTGATGATTTAATGACCAAGGACAAAATTTTCGACCCAAAAGGCGATATTGATGAGATTAATGTTTTTCTTGATGTTGATACTTCTACGGATATTGAAGACGGTTATCATGATTCGGAGGGAGATATACTCTATCTTGAGAGTTTGCTTAGTAATGATACTATACTTAGTCTCCCTCCCGAGGTGTTCCTTGATCATGACCTGAGGAGTTTAAGTGATATTAATGATTTGAAGATTATGGTCAAAGTTTTCGACCCCGGGATTCATGAGAAATTTTTTTTCTTCTACATATGTGAGCTTGACCTTTGAGGATCGCCATTATCTTTCCTTCACATATGTTATCCGCATTTTTCTTTCTTATTTCACCTATCCGGTGGTTTCTCCTTTTCTTCTCTCCTTCGGGCGTGAGGATATCATTTTTGACCCCGACATCTCCGTTTTTCATTTTTTTTCTCTAAAACTGGTGGCATATAAATGTCCAATGGAAGTTTGCTCTTCCACTTGTTTCGTCCCTAACATCACGATGATATGGGGAGAGTCAAGCTAGAGACTCACACAAAAACAAGCGCTTCGTGGGTAGCAACCCATGCTTATCCCTAGTAGTAGTATATTAATATTTATTAATAAGTGTGATGTGAGGAGGCTCGCCTCTTCCTTTCTCGTGTCTTGTGTTTTGTGTTTTATGTCCAGGATTGCCCGGATTTTGAAGGCTCTCGTGCTCGTGGTTTTGTCCATCGTTCACTTGATGTTCAATCCTTAGCATGCTTATATTGGGATTCTGATATCATAGATCTTATTGATTAACGTTTATCTATTAGCATGATTAATAAACGGCTTTAGATTTGCATAGAGACCCTTTAATATTTGGATTATGCCTTGAAATTAGTATGGGGGTGACAGTCTCACATTGAGGACAATGTGTAGTTCTAGTATGGGGGGATCTTTCGATTCGATCTTACTTGCATTTGCCTTGTCTTCACGTAACCCTGTTTTTCCACCAAAAATAGCAAAAATATGCCAAAATTAAAAAATTTCAAAAATAGAATAAGTGTTTTGACACATAGTTTTGTCTTTTTAAGGAATAAATTTTGACTTGATCGAGCATGTTGCGCTCTAGCTTGCCCCTTAACTTATATAAATTTAAGCTTTTGCTAGTCTTTTATACAAGAAGCTTTAAAATGCGAATTCTAGCTTGAAAAAGCCAAGAGTTTGCAAGTTTCCATGATAGACTTTAAATATGCAAAGCTTGTTTTATTAGACTAAGCATTCGCGGATCTTTTTATTAAAGATTTTAAATTTGCGAAGAACGAAAAATGATAGAGTTTTATATAAGTTAGATGCTAAACATAGAGTAGTTGGATCTCTTTAGAGCTCATAGAAGTTAATTGTGGCTTTTTGCTCCCATTAGCTTAATAAACGTTATATATAATTGTTGAATATATAAATTTACTTTAGGTTTTTGCGATTCTTAGTTTAGATCCCTTTGTAGAGATTCCTTCTGGTGAAAGTAAGGTACACATCGAGGTTTTGTCAGTGTTGTAGGGAAATAGGCTATCGATTCCTGATGGCTCGCTACCGTTGTCTAGGTAGTTAAAAGACCACATGACTTGAAATTTGGCTATAATAATAATAATGTTATGTAATAAACCGAAGCCGAAATAAGACCATTACCTCTTGCCGGCTCACAACCGATGTGGTAGTCGTTTAAAGGGTGAAGGTAATAATAATAATGAAAACTATGGGCTGATAAAAGTTTACTGCCTCTTGCTGGCTCACAACCGATGTGGCAGTCTTCTAAATAAGGCACATAGTAATAATAATACGAGACTGATAAAAGTTTGTTACATCTTGCCGGCTTACAACCGATGTTGCAGCCTTCTAAAAGGTCGAGGAATTTACCAAGGTCGAAATAAGACTCCTGGACCATGGTCGGCTCGCATACCGATGTGGCAGTTGTTTAAAGGACCAAAGTTTAATAATGTTGCAATAATAATAATAATAAAGCCAAATTTTGACTCCGGGGTTGTCTAAAAAGGATAACCCTTAAATCATGCGAAATTAGAACCTTAATGTGGACCTTATTATCACCACATCGTCTCTTTAGGAAAGAATTTCAAACTAATTATAGTCTAAACGGAGTTTTACTTTATGTAAATAAGACATTAATTTATTTGTCACCAATAATAAGAATAAAACCTTTAGAGGACTTAGGAATAAGGGAGCGGAAAGTAGCTATGCATCCACAATTAGCATCTATGAGTAGTGTTAGCAATTTAATTTGTATTTAACAATGATTTTGTTTTTAAGCTTGGTTTGGGGTGGGTGAAAAATCGAGGACGATGAATTTATCCTTTTAGTGTTTCTTGTTTCTTGTTTCGTGATAGTTATGATATGTATGAATGTTAATAAATGCATAAAAATGGGAAAACGAGGGGCTTTTCAAAACTAGTGATTTCTTAATCCCTTTAGATGAACACTTAGCTACTTTTCGAGGTAATTATTCTAAGGGGGTTGAAATTTTTTGTTTTTTAAGCGTGTATTAATGACATTGCGTGAGGACACGGCAATAGCTTAGTATGGGTGATTTTGGTATGTGCTTAAATACACATACCTTTTACCTAATAAAACAAGCTAAAAAGACCAATAATGACCAAAAATATACAAAAAATGCATTGTATATGTGTATTTCATGAATTGTGTCTTGCAGGTATGGATATATCACAAAAAGGAGAAAAACAAAGTAAAACTGACAAAACCGAGCACAAGAATGGAAAGAGTGTAAAAAGACGAAGCCAAAGGCAAATTTATCTTAAGTCTTAACCAAATCCAATCCCATTAACCCATTAAACCTATAACCCTTAACCCGGCCCAACATAATTATAAAAGGCCCAAATTCGAATACCGGGTCAAAAGTTAAAGATATAATAACCTTGGGTCAAAATTACTGTACACCTATCTCTTTCCCCTTTCTCCTTTCCATCCACTCGCACAGTACAATCAAATTCACCAGGGTAAAAATCAAGCCAATTCCATGCATATAGAGCTTCTAGAAGACTTAAGCCCTGACATGTCTGACACAAGGAGGCCACGCTAGCGATCTTGAGCACACTGATTGGTTGAGATACGTGGCTACATGATCCAAGGGCCAAGATTGGGTGATTAGAAGTGGGATTTGATCTAATGGATTGGAATAAAGCTTATATGACGCTCTTGAGGGTCTGGATCATTCCTTTCATCACTATAAATAGAGATGAAGATCACACATAGCAAATTATCTAGCTTAAGAGTAGGAGTAGATTAGGGTAGCTTATTTTCCAGCTTATTGTCTTATTTTTTTGTTATTTCCTTTTCCAAGCAATGTAATCTCACTCTTATTAATGCAATTACTGTTTTCATTCAAATTCTGTCTTTAATTCAAATTCTGTCTTTAATTCAAGTTATATGTTTATGCAAATTAAGCTCTTAACAGTTTTGAAAGTTACTTAAAGTTCAATAAGCTCTGTTATACTGTCATAAGCTCTCACTTATTCTGTTCAGCTACTCAATAGCTAAACAGAATAAGATCCTTACTCTTTACTCCTTAATCTCAAAAATCACAAAAATAGCTTAATAAATGGGTGATAAGCCAGATCTGGATGGGCTTATAGACTTTACTAGCTTATCTCTGATAAGCCAGAGCTTGTAGATCAGCTCTATAAGAGCTTATTGTCCTTGTTTTGAGCAAAGGACAAAGGTACGATCCTTTAACTATTTTTAGCTTAATGAATGTTAGCTTTTCAGATTGCTTATTCACTGCTTATGTGTGCTTATTTTCTGCTTTTAATTGCCTAATCAGTCTTATTATAGCTTATCTTGTTTAGTTTGTAGCCTTGGTCAGCTTGCTTTGAGTTTTCATCAAAATCTGTCCCTAGATTAGTCCTTATAGCTTTTTAATTTAGCTTATTGCTTAGTGATTCTTTGTCCTTTCTTATTGCTTATATGTCCTCAAAATTTCTAAGACTTCATCTATTTTCAATAAAATCAGTTTTTTTGAATCTATTTTAGCTTAAATTTGGTTTTACAGATTCTAAAGGAGTGTTTGGGTTAAGTGTTGAAAATGGGTCAAATGAGGTTTAAAGTCACTTTTAACTCTCAAATCAGTTTCAATTAGCTTCAAAATGGTCCAAATAGCAGTTACAATAAGTTCTAATTAGCTGTTAGTGGGTTTTATAAGTTTTCACCAAGTTTTCTAAAAATTCTAGTTCCAAAGTTTAAGAGTTCCAGCTTATTTGTGAATGTCCATGGAAATCAGTTTGAAGTGGTGTTTTTGTGTTCAAAAATCAGTCTAATATGCATTTACATCTTCTAGTTTGAGTCTTAGGTTTTTAGTTTTTAGTTTTGTCAAAAAGTTCAAAAAACCAAAAATTCAAAAATAGTAGTTAAAGTAGTCTTCCTTATCAGATCTTTTTCTAGTTCAAATCTTGTTCATTTCTCTTAATTTTTGCTTCTATGTGATCTTTGGTAGATAATCTTAAGCTGTTTTGGCTTTTTAGCTTTTTGGATCTAAATTTTGCCTTAAAAGTAGCCTATTAAGCTGTCTAAGGAACTTTTGAGTTCATGTTAGTGCTAACTGTCTTGAATCATTTTGGTGCTTATAAGCTTAAGCTCTTGCTTGCCCCTTGTTCCTAGTTCTTAATAGGTCTAGAGTTAGGCTTGTGTTCAGCTTATTTTAAATTTTCATGTGCTTAAGGAGTTTTGAAAAAGCTAGCAGGCTTAAACTAAAGCTAGCAGTACTAACTCAAAGTTAGTACTGCTGAGTTTCTTTAGAGCTTATTTCAAGCTTATTTGGTGTGCTTATTTTGTATCCTTTATGCTTTTTAGGTTTAGGTCTAGCTTGTTCTCAGCTTATTTAGTTTTATTAATGCTTAATGAGTCTTTTAAGTCCAAACAAGTCTTAGCTTATTGTCACTTAGTTTTAAGCTAAAACTGCCACTTTTTTGAGCTTATTCTAGCTTATCTTTAAGATTCAATAAAAATTGTTTTATTAAAGTTGTTTGGATTTACTTATATTTTAGCTTTTACAAAAAGAAAAAAAAATTAATTGAGCAAAAAGAGAAGCCACAGGTTCGAACCTGTGACCTCTCCCTTTCACACAACGCCTCAACACAACACTCCACTACCATCTCGCCCTTGGGACTTTTTCATTAAAGTCCCACCTCATTTATTATTTAAGGGTATCCTCTAGTTTAGCTTATTCGAGCTTCTTTGCTTATTAACTACTTATTCGTTTAGCAAATTTTCAAGTTTTTATTTTTCTTAGATTCTAAATAGGTTAAAGTAATTTTCCTAATTTTTCCAGAATTTTAATATTTAGTTTTCTATTTTTAATAATTAATTTAGATTAAATCTGTTTTTAAATCATAATAAATAAAATAAAAGTTAAAAAAATATAATTCTTTTTTCTAAAATTATTTTTATTCATTTAGGATTTTTAAAAATTAAATTTTCATTTTTAGGGTTAAAATTTGATTTACTTGCTTAAATGTCGCGTTTTTAAATTCCCGTTAACGTTTTTCGTGCTTAATCTTTAAATGCTTTAATTGTTTACTTGTCTTTATATGTTTTTGCATTTTGAGTTTTAAGAGTTTAATTTGATAAAATTTTGTTAGCTTGTCAATCCGTTAGTCATTAATTAAGTGTTTAATTTTCGTTAGGTTTTATTTGTACTTTACCTTTGATAGAGAGTCTAAGTTTAGCGTGCCTTTATTTAGATTTCTCGTTGCATTAGTACTGAATTGAATCCAAAATCAATCTTTTGATGACATTTCAAGCTCAATTCCGCATAAACGTTAATTTCCATTCTCTCCACCGAGAGATGAACGACTTCCGTGTTGATTATGATTATTACTTTCCTAAGAAATATTGTAGATACTTTGTCTTACGATATTATTATGTTGTGATATATATATATTTTTATTATATATTTATTTATATTATATATGATATATTTATATATATATTTATATTATACTATATATATATATATTATATAAGATATCATATTTATTGAAATATATGGATGGGATCTTGAAGAGAAAAACCCTAATTCGGTGGAAAAACCCAGAATAACCCAAAATAAAATCCGAAACAAATGCCTTATAAAAAAAACCAAACAGATTCTTTAATTTTTTCAGGCTAAAAAATTGTTTTTTTCAGGAGCAATATGGGCCTCGATTTACTCTCTGCGTAAAAACTCAAAAAATATCCAAACAGATGCCTAAATAAACTAAAAAGTTGCCCCTAAAAAATGTCTTTTATATAGCCTGAAAGAATATATTAGGGCATCTGTTTGGTTTTGAGTTTTTTACAGCATTATATATCGATGCCATATGAGAGTGCCTGAAAAACTAATAGAGTTTGTTTCTGAAAAAAAGTTATGGGGGCGCATCTGTTTGTGGATTTTTTAGGATCATCTGTTTGGTTTTTGAGTTTTCTAGGTTTTCTAGTCAAATATAGTTTGATCCCTAGAACCACATATAATATATATATATATATATATAGATTAGTATATATATATAATATCATTACTATACTATAGATAGGGAATCAATGTGAGAATTAAATTAAAATAAGATAGTGGGGAGACAGTGACTAAAAATCATACACATTTGAGATGCAACGACTGCATTAGATGATGTTTCTATTAATTTAGATGCCACCATTTTTAAGTTGCTCAAAATTAATTTGATGTGTAGATGGTGCCAAAGGGATTTTCTAATGATTTTAGCACTGTAGGATAGAGGAATAAAAAAACCAAGAGAAGAAATCATGAAATGCATCTAATATATGTATATGCATATCTAAATTAAAAGCTTGTAATGCGTATAATGCAATATTAATTAAGTGTTTAATTTTCGTTAGGTTTTATTTGTACCTTTAATTTCTAGTTTAGCGTGCCTTTATTTTGCTTTCCTGTTGTGTTAGTAGATTTAGAATCCAAAATCAAATTTTTTTATGACATTCAAGCTCAATTCCTAACATAAACATAAATTTCTATTCACCTCTCATCGAGGAGAACGATACCCGTGTTGATTAACGTATAAATCTGAACATCAATGGTGCAGAAACAATGCCGAAAACATGAGATTTACGTGAGAGTTTTTCTAGATAATGTCACATTTTTCTAACTTTTTTCCTAAATCACTTTTTATTTTTTCAAGGTAATTAGGAACAATTCTTAACTATTATATCTAATTATTGTTTGTTTTTACAATTTTTTTCTATATAAAATTTATAGTGTGTGGTGTTTATGGGGTTTAATTATATTACTTTGGATTAATACCCTTTTAAGGTTGATGTATCAAAGTTTTTGAATTTATGTTGGTTTTGTTGTGTTATAGGGTTACCTGTTGTGACTAATTCGGTTCACTCTTATGATGTGTTGAAGAGGAAGTGACTAGGTAATTTTGATAAAAAAATTACGTTTTATTGGTTATTCAAAATGAATTAAGCATGTATCATAAGTAGTTAAAAAGCAATCGCAAATGAGTATCATCTTCTTTAGATTTTATTACATTTTGAAGTAAGCAGGTTGGAATGAGGGTTTTAGGGTTGCTTATAAAACTGCTTATTTTATGCTAATTGCGTTTTTATTTTGTAGTTGCGTTTTGACATATGCACTATATGAGACATTAGCTACCTGAATGCACTTTAACATCAAAACATACAATAATTAGGTCTCTATATTTTTTAAGTTACGTGATATCTATACTCACAAAGATGGAACTGTTTCTTACGGTAAAGCTATGATCAAGTTGATGCAGTTCCATGATGGCTCCTTATATAATAACTGTAAGTATGGTAAAATTAAGGAAACAACATGAACCGGTGTGGGCAAATAAATGTCTAGGTGTATGTTATGTGTGCTTCGAGAACTTTCTTTACAAAAAGAATTTCTCAAAACATATCTGAAACTTAGAATTACGAAACTAAATGTTATGTTAGATAGTCTATGTATGGAAATGTGTAGAAGCAAAACCAGGTGATTCTACCTGATATATATATCAAGTTAGTGCTTATTTGTAATTACATTAAACTTGAGTTGTATAGTAGATAGTCATGTTGGATGAGTAGATACTTAATTATTGCTATAGATGTTCAAGGTTGTAGTAAAATATTAAGCATAGTGTGAAATACTTACTTTTCATGGTAAATTGTTAGGGTGTTTGATGTATAAGTCTTCACATTTAACGAAGAAAAGCACTAACGATCTATTATCTAGATTTGCAGGTGGCGAGCCATGCGTAAAGGGCATCAGTAATGACTAGAACAGTAACATCCTGAATATCACATGTTTACTTTCAGTAAAGATATGCGCATCTTCTCTTTTCACTCTCATTCTCACTTGGATGGTTTTTGTTATAAAAAAGGCATGTGGTAGTTTTAGTGGTATATGTTGTTGAGATTGTTGTTGTTGTTGCTATTTTCAGGTGGGAAATGTGTATGCTCAGTTTAAGGAGGAAGAATATACAGCAAAAGCATTGACCAATCTTACTAGATGATAGCACGTAGGTATGGTACTTTCTTTGTTGCACATAACTAATGATGTTCTCCTGTATGTATCAATTTGTTTATGCTTTTCTACACATGAGAATACGTGCGACCGTCATGGCTATTGCGACTTCACAATTTCAAGCCAATTGATAACATTTTTGGTAATACTTTTGATAACAATGAGGAGCTGTATTTTAAATTTTTAGTAATAATTTAAAAGTTGGTGATTCGTAAGGATTTGCAATATCATATGGCTTAACCACTTTTTGATTTGTTAGGAACGGGATGAAGATTGGAGCGGAAGGCCACCGAAGGCATTGGAATGGAAGAGGTAAAGGCCAATGACGTTTGAAAAGGTTTCTCGCCTACAGAGTCTGACTTGTCAACCCACCTATTATACTGCCTTTATTACTAATTTGTAAAATATTTCCCCCTTTTGCAAAGGTACAAAATGGATAGCCATGATATAATAGTATTGACTGGAGTAGGGTATGGAAGTGGGATTGCCCAAGATTGGGCTTCCAAGGGTGCGATGTCATTGGTAAGCTGAGATATTTATCCATTCTTAGCTTTTGGCATAGTTTTCTACCTTTTTTTCTTTCTAAATTGTTAAGCCACATGGAACTAAAGCCGTAATTGCCAAAAAATTTGAGACAAGCCATTGTAGTGACTTAGTAGGAATGGGCATCATACCACTTTGTCTCAAAGCCGGTGAAGATGCTGACACTCTAAAGTTTACTGATCGTGAAAGATAGTTTAAATCAAAGGTACCTCTTTACTTCATGCTATAAGATCATTATTTAAAAACTATTAAAACTCACGTTCAAACACCCTATTAATTTATGTTATAAATCCTAATCGACATGTTGGATTGATGTTCTTGCAGGTTATGACGACAAAACAAAGATGCAACATGTAGTTAGACGTTCCTGCTTTAGAGAAGGTACACGCAGTACTCACTATTTTACCTCGATTCCTCAGATCCTTTTTATGGACTGTGAGACGAGACCTCTGATTTTCTATTACGATTTATGTGGTCTAATCTTCAATATTTATGATTGATTTTTTATGGCCACATGTTTCTTTTTTCTATGTATAACAACATTCAGTTTATGGTTAGGTGGAAGAGTATTTCATGAGAGCAAACAACAAAAACAAGACAAGTAGACAACCCTCGAATCAATGTGGTCTTATTTGATGTCGAAGCAACTGCCACAAAAGTCTATGTACAGGTAAGCGATTATTCGGTTACGTAATAAAATATAAAGCATGCCTGAACCAATTTCCATTTTAAGATTCAGTATCACAATAAAGTTAAGCTAGGTCAGTAACACAGTCGTGGATGCAATATTATATACATGAAATTTATCCATTAACACATACTATATGATGTTCATAAGCAAGTTATACAAGTATCATAGTATAACTTTGCTATGTACGTATTGGTGTGTGTGTTCCATACATCTGAGTAAACTGTATTAGTATGTTATGTAGGTGTGTATATGTCTACGTGCGCATATGACTCTACGTGCTGGTTTAAAGCAAATAGGCAATTTTAGTGTCTGGATAAAACAATTAATATGCTCATTTGAAGAAAACGACTGATTTAAAGTGCGCATTAAGCAGTTTTGTCCATCCTCACAATTAGGTGTATAAGCGTTAACATTAAAGATTTATAACCATAACACGATCTGGAGGTCGGGGAGGATAGAAAGAAAGTAAGTAATATTGTTAAGATAGAGAGAGAAAAGAAAGAGTGTGTGTGTTTGTAGAGAGAAGGAGGAGAAACACACACACTTATGAGATACAAATGATTATCCTCACCCTCCTATGGAAGTATAGGAGGGGTATTTATAGGTCTTGTGACTTCTATCTATCATAGCTAGACATTATTAGTCCTTATATGTTATGCCTATAGTAAACTATGTAATTCGGTATAGGTCGACATATTTTAAGGCTAACAATCTTCCCCTAATATGTGAACATACGAAATTACTTACAATATTTCTAATAAGCACAAAATACAACATAATAGAGTCTTTGAAAGCTCTTCCAATGCTGAAGATGACGTTTGTGTCTTCTGGTCTTGATTCTTGTACTTTAGCTTGGCTCTTCTATGTCTTTACTTGTTTTGGAACCATTGTAGTATGCATGAGTTGGATTAACTTCCCTTAATTCATGCAGCATGTCTTAAAAGCTTTCTTCATAGACTCCTTTTTGGTGAAGTTTTTGAATCAGCTTCCCCCTAAACTAACATCCATATCTTCAGCAGATTCTGAAACTTTGATGTAGCTCGAACGATCTTCTAACATTGACATTTAAAGTGCACATCGGAATTTTATAGAAGAATCATCCAACCACACCAACTAATACCGCTTTTATACTATATCATGACATTTGGTCTTGGTGAATATCCGTTTAAGGAACATGCAAGAGATCAGCAACAAATCTTCTCACGCTTGCAGAATACTTCACACAAACCATACTAAGTAAAGTAGTATAAACTACTTCCCCCTGGAAGTTGACCTGATTACATCAAAGTACACATTTTCCCCATGATGGTTTTGAACTCTCAGAATCATTGACGTGTACGACCATATTCTCAAGAAGTTCTTGTCATAAGCACAAATCTTGAAAAGTTATGAACGTCATTAAAGAACTTTGAAAATTTTTGCTTAGACTGTGAAGTACCATTATCTTGGAATATCACAATAAGATCCTATAAGAATTGTTGATTACATCTCAACCTTTAAAATCTCTGGCTAACTTACCAACCTCGTATTCTGTCGGCTATTGTTGTGATCACATGGTGAAGTAAACCCGATATACCAAACTTGAAAATGAAGTAAAATTCCCCAAATTTGTTACTTAAGCTTGCAATGTTGTTGATTGAAGAACGGTGCAAGATTAAATCTCTAAGTACCCTATACCCAACATCAAAAGTATAAGAAGTACCACACCTCTTGAAACTATATACATTTGCATCTGCGTGTGACACTGAGCACTACAATGTCACTCCTTAAAGTGATAGCTATAGACCATGAGTACTAAAATGTAACTCCTTACATCATGTATAACTAGATAATCCAAGTCTTAATCATATTCCTTATGTGCTCAAGCAAGTCATCAATCGATAGAGGGGTTTAAAGAAAAGGGGTAGAAAGTAGAAGGAAGTCTCAATGATGAAAGAAGTAGACGCCTTTGTGAAACCCACTTCAATCTCAAATAAGGGATACCAAATCAACTTCGTGATCACTTGTCATTTAGAATCTGAATCCATAGTCATTTTTTGTTTGAGCAAATCTTTAATAGGATCGTTTTAGCATTAAATGTTGTGTTTGATTTGGTGTTTTTGTTTTGATTGTCTTGATTATCATATTCCCAAATTCAGTCACATCCCACTTGATGCGCGGATCGACCTAAAACCGTAAGACAATCTTGAAATATGAATCAGACACTAAAACCGTAAGATAAAAATAATACTTCACGGGATTTTACAAAGTGTTGTCATATTTCGCAGAATAGGTGTTTAACATATTTCACGGGATTAACCTTTGACATATTCCGCAGGATAAACATCTTACTTATTCCGCAGGATGACCTTGTTGACATATTCTGCATGATTAATCCTAAAACATATTCCGCAAGATAACATATTCCACAGGATAACATATTCTACAGGATAACATATTTCGCAGGAATTGCCTTTTACTTATTCCTCAGGCTTAAGAAAAATTGGGTAGAGTCTTATTTCGTAGAATGACATAAATCGCAAAAATAAGATCACCTGTATAATTGATGTGTTTCAAAAGCTTTAAATTTATAAGACTGAAATTACCGGTTATTAGATGGAAACACACGGATAAAAGTATAACCCACGTATGTAGTATAACACTTCAGGTAAGACCAGGTGTCCACAGGGATTTGCGTAGTGTTCGAATAATCAGATGAAAATAAACTTTAACAAATTTAAAATAAACTGAACTGAATTCAATAATGAGAAAGATGACTACTCGGATAATTTCATATAACTTATAAAAGGGTTTTCTCGTCAGGAAACATTTTCACAAATTAACTTGTTCAACTTAAGACTTATATTTAGTTAACTCGATCAAATATGTCACTCAAATAATCCAGTTACTATTATATCAAATCTATTTTGTTTATCAAATAACGTAAGTGGATTTCTCGTCACAAACGATAAAGATCAAAGACAAATCTTTAAAACTATATAGTTCTCAACGGGTCTTTTGACCTATACCGGTGTGAGTAAATAATCAAAGTTGATAAGATTGGACATGATAGGATTTTAACGTAAGCTTAAGATTAACAAGATCGTAATTATACCAAATGCTTATTCATTATATTATTTTCACTGAGTAGTCATGAGAAATTTAGCCTCTCATGGCTATGAGGTTCATAACAAAATTAAGTAGATAAACAAGAAACATACTATATCCGGGTAAGAATATAAATCAAACTCTACCCGATACAAGTATAGAATCTTAGTACAACCTTTATTTCTTCTAAATTCTATGATGTTCTTTATCGTTTTTCGTGGTTTGATTTTCAATCTTCAAGATGTTTTGAAGATATATTTGTTGGTATGAAATGAGAGGAGTGATTCTTGATAGAAAAGTTGATATGAAATGCTTGAAAATCGTCTTTTATTTATAGGCTGAATTTAGGGTCGAAGTGCGTCGCACAAGAAATTTTGTGCGACGTAATTGGGGTGTTAATGCGGGTTATATTAAATTCCATTTATTCTTCTTCTTAACTTCGACAGGAAGTGTGGCGCACAAAGAAGTTTGTGCGGCGTACTTGGTGAGTAAATGTGATCTTCATTTAATAGTCTTTAATTTTCTGTTGATAAGAAGTGTGGCGCACACGATATTTGTGCGGCGTACTTGAGGTGTTTTTCAGCTTTGGTCCTTTCTTTTCTTCTATTTTGCTTTTCAATAACTATAAACACTTGAACTTTGTTCTTTTTGAGCTCGAGATGACTTCAGGTGAACCTGCACATAATTCATACTATTAAGTATCGAGAATTCACGAGAAATGATAAAATATATATAAATAACACCGCCAAAAACATGTATAATTAAGGCATTATCAATAACATAAACCGCAGGATAAATATATTTCATAAACCACATAAATAAGAACTTATTCTGCAAGATACATAAACGGCAACCTTCAATACTTATTCCGCATGCTTCATAGACATATTTCGTAGTCTTCATGAAGATGACATATTCTGTAATATTCATCCTCAAACCCAGAATTTTTGATCGAAATCAGTTGTTTGACCACAAAGAAGCCACGGAATAGATAGTAATAAGCATACAAAGGGACGTTTTCATCAAAATCTTCTTGCTTTTTGACTTAGAACCAAAAACCAAACACCCCTTTATAATAAGCCCGCACCAAAAAAGCTTCAAATAAACTTTTATAATATGTTTGGTTATCAAAAAAGGCACTAAAACCATGGAACAAGAAGCTAGAAATAGTAGAAGAAAGAAAGTTTTAAACTTTTGTACCAAATAAGCAAAAACCAAACAAAGTCGTGGGCTTATAGCTTACTAATAAGCCACGACAACACCAAAAATAAGCAAACAACAACACAAAACACTCCTGGTCTCTGATGCCAATTGTTACAATAAAGATTCATACCATAAACAACGATCCGGAGTTCGGGGAGGATAGAAATGTAAGTAAGCCATATTATTAAGATAAAGAGAGAAAGGAAAGAGTGTGTGTGTTTTTTGAGAGAAAGAGGAGAAACACACACACTTATGATATACAAATAATTATTCTCACCCTCTTATAGAAGTATAGGAGGGGTCTTTATAGGTCTTGTGACTTCTATCTATCATAACTAGACATTATTAGTCCGTATGCGTCACGCCTATAGTAAACTATGTAATTTCGTATAAATTGACATATTTTAAGGCTAACAATAAGTTTGACATTTTTGATCAAAACATGGCAGAAAAATAAAGGACTAATAACGTCCAAACATTCAACACGTCGTATGGTATGAAGTGGATACGCCGTATTGATGTCTAGGAAGACAGACTCAATAAAAATAAATAAAAACAATCTGGGTTGTCTCCTGGGAAGCACTTTTCTTTCAGCTAGTCTTTAAGTTAGACTTTTTCTTCAACTTCCATTCACTCGACTCTTGTTACCATCAACCCTTCGTCAATCCTACAAAAGATCTCTTGGTACGTGCGACATGCATCTTCATTTGTACTTGTTAAATCGTCATATTCATGTTCTTTTATAGCAACATACTCTTCGTCTTGTCCAAATGAATAATTGATCATCTCAAATCTTCTTATATTGCAAACCGGTGTCTTTTGGTGAGGGTTATCAAATAATTTACATCTTTCTTCGTTTCCATGTTCTTTTTCATTCTCTCTTTCTTCATGATCATGGATGGCATTCTCATATACATCTTATCTTCTCCAACCTTTATTATGTGATTCATCATCATCGTCAATCATTCCTTCCATGAGGGCTTTATTTTTCAAAGCTTCGTCTTTAAGTTTGCCATCCTCCAATGCTTCTTACCATTCTAAATCTTGGTAACAAAGTATGTTCCCAACTATGTATGCTCCAGGCAAGTTCCTACCATTACAATATCCGTCATTTTTCCAGCTACAAGTTGGCCATTCCAAATGTCCACTTTTAAACGAGAATGGTTCACAATAATGTTCAACATGAGTGGGTTCTTCCCATACTCCATTGTCTGTCCATAGTTTTTCATGTACCCATGGTATGTGTAACACCCTCATTTTTACATATAGCAGCGGAAGCTAATCTGGGGTATTACTTCAAGGTACAACAATCATAATCATAGAAAATGAATCAAAAAGAGTTGTTTATGAAAATAAGTTATTATTCATTATTTCTTCAGAGTTTTTACAAACGAAGGTTCCCAAAAACTATACAAAAATGTTGAATGATAACGGTTTTCCCATCGTCATGTCCTGTCACTCTGTGCCATAGTTACCTGAATAAACATGCTACGAAAGCCAACACAAAGTTTAGTGAAATCCATAGTTTAATTAATATAATTTGAATGCAAATCGATTTAGTTACCTAATATACACCCAGTATTAAAATTTATTATTGCCATTAGCTCATGAATCCGAAGCCTTAGGGTATGGTGATACGTTATAGCCCCTGCGGGTACCTTTGCCAAAATACCCGCGTGATTTCTAATGATGTGCAATTGGTTACACGTAACTGGGTACACCAACGGGGAGTCCAGCCCAAATAGATCTATTCACATCATTCGCGCTTACTACGGAGAGTAATTAACGGTTCATGATTATGGGGACTTAAAGGCAAAGCAGTTACTTAGGCAATAGTAAATTGAAATAGCATACAGAAATAATTGCATTCATGTTTATAGCATGTATCCCCCTCGCGGGTTTATAAAAAGATTGAAATGCGAGGCTATGAACTCACCTGAACAGTTATAGGGAAATTGATAGCAATGTATATGAAATGAATAGTAACGGCTTCGTCACGGGCAACCTGGGGTAATATATGTCAAGTCTTAGTTTGATTGAATATGTAAGATTTTACATCGATGTCGGTTTTGATATTAAAATTATCATAACACCGTTCGGGCCATCATAATTCAGAAGTCATTCAGTAAACGTTTGAGGAGCTAGGGCACTTTAAATCGTAAACCCAACAACTCAGTCAGAACGTAATACCAAGATGAAACTCCTTAATATGAAGCTCCCTAGTATTGTGGTATGATATGAATCCGGGACATGATTTTTGAAAGCACATCGATGATGAATGATATAATAGTTATAACATAAGCAGTTTTAAGCATTTTATTCAATATCTGGAAATGTTAAGCACGTCAAGCGTTAATTAAAGTTATGTCTGGTAATGTTTTGAATGTGTTTTTATACTTTTTCAAAATGTTACATTTTAGACCCTAGGGTTTGGAAAATTGCAAATAGACCCCTAGGGTTTGCATTTTTACGACTTTGGTCCTTCAACTTTTATTGATATACAAAATAAACCTTGTACTTTAAAAAGTGACATAATAGACCCTTGTAGTTATAACTTTAATAAAATGACACTTTTAGTCCTTTTAGTTATAAGTTTCTGAAAATTATGATATATACCCCTTGCATGGATAATTTTAACAAAACATGTCCAAATTGCCATGCAAGCTTATTTTAACATTTCAATAGACATTTATAAGTTATAATAAACTAAAATATGAAGATTTAACACAACGCAAGTTTAAATTAACGATTCGTTAAGCTAGGAAGTAAAACGGGTCATATTAGGGTTTTAAAATGAAAACGCGCGGGTTTTAAGATCAAATTCTCTCATGACTTATCAAAGTACTTATTTTAACATTATAATAACTTATTAGAATAGATTATAACAAAAGTTTACAAGTTTAACCCATAGTTTAAGTAAAAACATGAAATTAGGGTTTCGGGTGTACGGTTTTGGATCAAAAAGGCATAACACATAGATTTTTGAGTTCAAAGCTTTATATTATGATTTTATCAAGATCATATGAACATTATAACATTATAAAAGCAGATCATAAGTTTAGAGAACCTGGTCTTAAGCTTATGGATTGGAAAAACGGGCTAGAATCGTTTACTTTCGGCTTTGTCAGCTAGAGTAACGACTCTCGGGTTTGTTTCTTCAGGGCTTCGCTTCTTGAACGTATTTTATGATCCTAGGATCATATGGGAGCAAAGGATTGCTGCCTTAAGGGTTATAGTAAGAAGATGGGGGTGCGAGTTTGAATGAACACACAAAGCCCCTATTTATACCCATTTTCAAGAGTGGTGAGCAAGCAAAGCTTATAATCTGATCTTGACACATAGTAGAGCTAGGGTATGATGTGTATAAGCTAGAAGATGAAGTGTGGAAGGTCTATGAACTAGCTTTGATGAGTTGGTTGTTGTTGGTGCTTGCCGCGGCTGAAGTAAGCAAAAGAGAGGCCATGTGCTCTCAATTTTGACCAAGGAATGGTCTAAGCAGCTGGGTAAGCAGCTTGAGGGTTTCTAGAAGGAGTTTACATAAGTTATTTGCACTTGGAATGGTTTGAAATGGGTCAAAATTGATGGTGAAGGGGTTCGGGCTGTTTTGGGGTTCGACTAGGGTTTCACAAGTTTTCAAGCCTTTATTTCATGTATAAATGATTAAGGATAGTTAATATATGTAGCCAAGGTCTGATATAGGAAGGATTAGCAAATATTAGCAATTGGTTTGGGTTAAAACGGATTAGAATTGAAGAAATGAGGTCACGGGTTTGATTAGGGCACGTTTAGGGTTTTCTTGACTTTCTTGGCTTATATTTTGCATACTCTTGATTAGGAATGATGGAATACAAATCCTAGGGCTTATATAAAGTATTATCAATGAAGTTTGGTCATTGGTTTAAGTTAAAATAGGTTGAAATTGAAAGAATAAGCCGTGGCTTGGAATTAGGGCTCGTATTATACTTTTAGGGTTTTCTAGCTTTGTAATTCTTGTACATTGTTGAAGAAAGGATGGTTAATGATGGATAAAGGTTTGTAAACTCATTTTATGGGTTTACAATGACTCTTGGTTGCTTACTTGAGAATGAGATGGTCTGAAAATGAGTAAACGGGTCAAAATCACAATTAGGGTACAATTAGGGTTTTCTGGATTTGTTTCTTGTATAGTTGAAGTAGAATGATGAAATAATAATGGATTATGATTGAGAATGTTGTAATTTATGTTATTATAACTTATTTAAGTATTGGTTTAGGTTCACAATGGATAAAAACGAAGAAACGAGTCATGGTTCAGAAACTAGCTCGGTTTTTAGGGTTTAGGGTTTTGAATTAGGGTTTTGAGTATAAAAAGATGTATGAAAGCTTATGAATAGAATATTTAGGGTTTATACATTGTAGAATGAGTGTATTAGCTTGTACACAAGTGGTGGTGAAGAAATTAGAATGAAAACGGAGGTAAAACGGCTATTTTAGGGATTGAGCTTAATGACTTGTATACTGAGCTTTTAGAGATTTGTACTTTGAGTTGAAGAGATTTTATATTTCAAATGAGATGTTATAATGATTGTACATATGCTTTAGGAGCTTGTGTATTCACTTTAGATGTTAATCCTTTATGGAATTAGGGTTTAGAGGCATCCGATAACGGTTTAAAGCCCGTTTTGATATAAGTACTTAGTTACATAACAGTAGTTACTTTTTATACCTAGCTAGTAATTATATACTTAGAAGTTTTCTTTCTAAGTCTCTGAGCTGTTTACTTCCATAAGTGCGGTAGTAATAATATACTATCAGTAGTAACTGAAAAAACTAAAAAAAAAAATCAAAAAACAAAACAACATAAAAATAATCAAAAACAAACACTTGGCATAGAGTACTAACTACTTTGAATATTGTTTACCTTATATCACTAAGGCAGACTAAGTTATGCTTAGCAGCTGGTAACTCTAACCTTAGCAGTATTAACTCCAAGATCATCATGAAGTCTTTTAATCTCAACAGTCGCCCTTAAACCAATCGTTACACCCATATCGCCTTATCCTACCTTGTATGTACTCACTTTTAGTACATTGTTGTTTTAACCCAAGTTAATTATTTGAGTACACGGTTGCTAAGTCTTTATCCTTGTAAATACGGTTTTGGGAAGATTGGGATTCATGGTAGTATTTATTTCGCGGAAGAATGGGAGAAAAGTTAATGCATACCCATAAGTTTGTTAGATGATCTCCATGTCATTTTGTTCCCACCTCAAATGGGTGTCATTAGGTTAGATTGTAAATATAAGTATGTAAAAAGCTCAAGTGTTAGGGGTAGTGTTGTAAACCCATGTTTGGATGTATTATGTTAAAAAAATAGAAAAGAAAAAGAAAGAGATTAATGTAGAGTTGTGTAAAGTTTGTATATCTTCGTCCGAGTCTTGGCTTAGCAACCAAGTGTATTCGTGTAAATAATTAGCTAACCCTTCTACTCCAAATTCATCCAAAGCCACCCAAATGTATCCCATCCGTTTCTGTTTCCATTATATGTTATTTTACACCTACACCCCACAACCCTTTGAAAAAACCTCTTAGATAGTAATAAATAATGTTTGCGCCCATTGGATTTGTAGCATTATTATCAGATAAAAAAATATATAGTAGAGCTTTCAGAAGAGTTTTGATAGGTGATAGAGACTCCTCTTAACATTTTTAAAGACATAGAAAATTGTACATCTTATACAAAACTAGCTATTATAGAGTTATTTTACTTAGAGGTTTGATACTTTAAAAGCCTATGGTAATTTATATGCTATGACAGGTAATGAGTGTTGATTTTCCATTTCCCCCTTTATGTTATAATTTATTATACACCCAGAGAAGAGAGTATCCCAAAACACTTATTGTGGTGCTAGTGTATGCTTTCCGCTGCTTTTAATTAGAGTCTAGATAGGTTGTGTTGATAAAAATACGTTTAAAGGAGTAGGTTAATGACCGCCTCATATTGTTATTGTCTAGGTAGAAAAGCCCATTTTCTTAAGGACAAGAAAATCCCAAGTGTAGGGGTATTTGATGAGGTGTTATTTTATACACTTTTTCGGGGTCGTTTAACCTCCTAAATCATGCATTTATGCCCAAAATAGATCCTTAATTGTTCCTTTTCAGGTATTTAGCATTTGGAAAAAATACACGTGACTTGGGCTCATTTGGAGAAGAAACGAACAAGACTATGGACCTACACCAAAATCTCTTGAAGATTATGCTTACAGAACGTAGAAACGGCATCGGAAGCATAAAGCAACGCCGTCATGATTTACGAAGCGACGGCAATCACTACATTTGGTGTACGCGTCAAAACATTGGAGACCTAAAGGAACTCTAGAAGATTCGGTGTCACGAGATTTTAAGAATTACCATTTCATACGCAGAGCTTGAGAAGTACCAGATATTGTTTTGATCATAACTCCTTCATACGAACTCAGATTTTCTTTTTCAGACGATAACAACATAGCCCACGTGTTCAGAACGATGAAAAATTACAAACTACACCTAATAAGTCGCCACTGGTTGATTTGTTCGATCGTTCACATGTTTATTGGTGACGCGTCATACGAAGGTCGGTTTAGGGTTATGCCTATAAATACAACCTCATATCTTCATTTTTATCAAGCCCCAAACTAAAGTCAAGTTTAGGGTTTGGGTAGGTGTTTTTATAGCTAACTTAGAAGACCTAATTCAATCGCCAGAATCCATCTTGTATTGGTTTGATTATCTTATCTATCTTAATTCATTGTCTTTAAATTCTTCTTGTTGATTATGATTTCTCTATTGCTCTAAGGATGCTACGTCTAATTCATCTAGTATTATTTGGGAATGCTATGAACATTGTCATTTAATTGATTAGATCTTGTTGTTTGTGACATATTCAACGAGTCTAATTAATTATAGTTTATAATTCTTGTTCCTTATTGCTTCTTGTTGATGGATGTGTGATGCGTTAGGCGCTAGAAAACCAGCTTTTTGGGGGGTTGTTCTGTATATCGCTTTGTTTTATGTCTAGAGGAAACGTGACTTGTGTAGGAAAGGATACATGGGTAACAGTTCTTTTTATATCTTACCCTTATATGGTTATTCTCTTTAAGATAGTTCAATTGCATGTAATATTACTCTTAGTTGTAATAGTCTTCATACTTTCCGTACTTGAACATCTGCCACCTAACGATATTACGTTGACGACGTGGTTTCGGGTAAAGCCGTTCATGAATTAGGATATAATTACAATTATGTCTCAAGTGTGACAAAGCAATAGGTAGAATTGGATAGCATCAGCAAGGAGTAGTGCATCCCGAGTGATTGCTTCTTGTATTAATTGTTATTTTAGTTTATTTAGTAATTAATTAACCTTAAAAACAAAACCTCTTATAACCATAATTTACTTTCCTTTCATTAAATATTAAAAACACAAATAGAATCTTCCTTCAACCATAGACTTAGTGCACCATTGATCTAGCCTTTATAGTGTTTTCCCTAGAGAACGCTAACAACACCCCCGATGCCTTGCATTCACTTACATACAAGTTAGGTACACTGCCTAGAGAGTTGTAAAACTTCGTGTAGAAAAGTCCTACGACTACCGCAACAAGTTTTTGGCGCCGCTGTCAAGGAATAGCGTAGGTTTCAGATTCAATCTAGCTTAGGTCTACTCACAAGATTCCTATCAAGTAAGATTTAATTTCTTGTCAAGTAGCTTTTAGTCTATCTCTTCTTTGTGTAGTTGTTCGTAAATATGTCATTCGTCACCATGGCGGATGAAATCACACTTGAGTCGTTAACGGGAAGAACAATTTGAGTGCTTCTTAGAATATACCTGAAAATTATCTAAAAGATTATAAAGCGACTTAGAGAAGTCTGCGAAATATATAAAATGATGATTAGGTGGAGTAGATATCTCGCACACAAATGCCTTTACCTAGTGAAATTAAAGAACCATATGAGCCTTCTTCCTAGGATGTTTTGTATGACCAACCTTTGGTGTTTGGGATCAATTTTATTGGTGAGGATCCCTTATGAAAATTGACCAAATTGCATCATCTTTTCGAGAAGAGCTCCATAGCAAAGACCCATAAAGTTAGATGACCATGATTGAATTGCCCTACGTCACAACCTAAGAGAAGATAATATAACGAGGATTTAGAACGTGAGATAGTTATGGTTAAGATACCTAAGTGCATGGCATGGTTAGATGATGAGCCCATAGGTGATCTAGATACGATAGAGGATAAGGTGAATAATTCGAGCCCATAATGCACCCCACAAGTCCTCCCATCAATTGAGTAATACACACCGCCAGTGACTCACTCGGAAGAAGTAAAAGAGATATAGGAATCCCAATGGAAGTTTAACTTTGGACACATGAAACTAGAGGATTAGGCTTAAATACTAATACTCATGACCTCTTTCTTAGTTCTAAGGGATTTCCTAGTGTTGATGAACTGGAGCCTCAACTTTTACCTAATTTTTCACCCTTAGATATAAATATAGGAAACAAAATAGAATTCGGACCCTAACCATCAACTCCTTTATAGTTGGGTTAGTTTTAGGATGAAAGGTAGTTAGAACCCAGTGAGACATTAACACACCGATTTACCCACTCGTTGCCATACTTCATCGAAATGGTGTGTATCACTACTATCACGCGCACTTGACCTTAAGTGTAGGGGGGACCCGACCTTTTAAGCTGTCAAAAATAAGCGATATAAGATGTTTAGAGTTCAGGTCATGACTCGAACAAAAACAAGCGTTTGTTGGAAGGCAACCTAATCTTTTATTTCTTGCATATTAGGTGTGTCTGTATGTCTTATGTGTTTGTTTCGAGTCATGTGATTGTATTGTCAAATCTCAGGTTTTATGCAGTATTTGGTACAAGAAATAACTTAGAAGATTGCGTGCAGGAAATTTTTCATCAAAAACAAAAAGTGAATTTTCACAGCGTGTGGAGACGGCATTACAGATTGTACGCGACGCTGTCAGCTCGACCACTGTGACGACGTCAAGATATTCCTGACGACGCCATGAGGCCAGCTACTAGAAAATTTGAAATTTTTAAGTATTTTTGAAAATATAACTTGTGTTACTTAATATATGTAATTCTTTGTAAATCTGCAAAAACCTTATGATAAGGCATTTTTCATTCCTATCTTTTTATCTGCTTTTTATAGAGTCTAAACTTAGTTAATGAGGTTGTATTCATCATTCACCCGTGGATTTTACGCTTGGTGTAGTTGTCTTTGTCTTTGATTTACAGGTTATATTTAACGAGAAGAAGCTTGGAAGTTCTTAAGACGTTTCATTGGATGATTCTGTGGAGGACCGATTTAAATCCAGTTATCACAGTTGTTTTTTCTTTTTCACTATTTATTAAGCAAATCTTGGGAGGTACTACTTTCTTGTCCTTATTTTTCTTTTCCTTTATTCGTTCTTACGGGTACTTACTATAGAAACATTCTATGGGTACAAAGTTCAACTTAAGTGTACGGGAAATAAGCCTTTAGAAACTATTCTTTCGGTTGCGATTTGTTTGTATATTAAAATGATGGGTAATATATCGAAACATAGCATAAAAAGGTAATTTTGACCAAAATTTAAAAAAATTTATGACACATACCGATGAAAACCGAGTATTAATAGCGTCTCATGGATAGGAATGTGTATGACTAGCACAAAAAACCCTCAAAATTCAACCCCTAAAATGTGAGGTTCGCTTTAGATCTTTAGGAATTCGGGTTATCTATTTATTGATAACTCAAGATAGTTGTATACCTTTGCCTTCTCGAGTTAAGGAGTGAGCAGTATATGTGTTCTATTCCGTCGTTATCGGATATGTATGTGGTCTTTGTTGCTCTTTTCTGTTGCATTTTTTGGAGATCGGTTTAATTATATGAGTGTACCGGTAGTTAGTATATTAAATTCTAAAAACTTATTTTAGTGATGCATTCCACGAGACCGCATAGTAAGTATTAGCATTTGCTTGATAAGAGGCAGTAGGATTAACCCATGTTTTAAACATGTAATTGTTATGATGATCACACCGATCATATAACTATCACACACCCTTGCCTTGCACTCATTTTTAGTGCAGGATACCCCTAGTACAACTCTCCGAGCCTATCCTTTTTTACGGTTCTCATAATTTTCTGGTGGATTCTAGATCATTAATGAAGAGCATTGTCACCCTTAAACCAATCGTTACACCTAAATAGCCTTAGCCTACCTTGTATGTACTTACTTTTAGTACATTATTGTTTTAACCCAAGTTAATTATTGATTACACTGGTTGTAAGTATATATCTTATAGATTCATTTTTGGGACGATTTGGATTCATGGTAGTATTTATTTCGCGGAAGAATGGGGAAGATAAGTTAAATCAATACCCCATACGTTTGTTAGATGATCTCCATGTCATTTTGATCCACCTCAAAAAATCCAGGTACATTAGGTGATTGTAAAGATCGAGTATGTAATAATAGCTCAAGTTGTGGTGGTACGTGTTGAAACCCCTAGTTTATAGATGTATGTATGTTAAAAAAATTAGAAAGTAAAATAAAGAGATTGATGTAGAAGTTTGTGTGGAGTTTGTTATTCTTTGTTCGAGTCTTGTCTTAGCAACCATACCAGGTTGTAATTCGGGTAAATATTGTAACCCTTCCACTCCAATTCACAAAGTAACCCAAATGTATCCATGCGTTTTCGGTTTCCATTATATGTTGATATTTACACCTACACCCCACAACCATTTGAAAAGACCTCTTATTAGATAGTAATTGATTAATATAGCTTGCAGCCCAGCGGGTAGAGGTTGATCCTTTACAAAGCCTATGTAAATTTATATGCTATGCGGGTTTGAGTAATGAGTGTTGATTTTCTATTTCCCCTCGCTTCTATGTTATAAATTTATTATACACCCGAGAGGGACAAGAGAGAGAATCCCAAGACCACTTATGTGAGGTGCTAGTGAATGCTTTCGGTGCTTTTATATTGCGAGGTCTAAAGGTTGTGGTTGTAAAAATACTTTTTAAAGGAGTAGGTAAGGGTCTCCCTCATATTTTTTTATTAGTTGAAAGCCCTATGTTGCTTGAGGAAAGCAATCCCATCAGTGTTGGGGTATTGATGAGGTGTGTTTTATACACTTTTTTCGAGGTGGTTCTAAACCTCTGATCGTGCATTTATGCCCAATAATAGGTAGTTAAATGGTTCCTTTTCAGGTATTTAGCATTTGGAAGATATTTTGAAAGGAAATACATCGTGACTTGGGCTCTTTGGAGAGAAGAATACGACTCACCCTCCCGACAAGACTTCTGACCTACACAAAATCTCTTGAAGATTCCATGCTTACAGAGTGTGGAGACTGGTATGTGCCGTTTGGCATTCTGTTCGACCCTAAACGGTATTATAAGGATGGTGTTTGAACAAGGATGTTACGGAGGCCAATGTACGTTTTCTTTGCTTTATTCAAATTAGAAAAATTAGTCTCCAAGGACAGATACAGTGTATTAGGTTAAAATCTATATGTCGTATCTACTGTTTTTAACTAAAGTTGACTAAGTCAACAAAATTCGCCAATACGGCGTATTAATCAGACCTTAATATGGCATATTAAGTCTGGGTATAAAAGCTCAACCAATACACCGGATCTGTTTTACCATAAATTTTCACTCCACACACACAAAAGAATTTACCACAAAAAATTTCCTGGGGATCATTCTAGTTTTGATTCATAATCATACTCTTTTCTTTGTTAAGATCAAAAGGTATTAAGCTCCCCCCTTTTCTCTTTTTGATTTCCGATTTTGAATTAAATTTTAATTTAGAATTAAGGTTAGGATTTTAAATATTAAGTGATTTGCAATATGTTTATATCATATTTACCCCCTATGATTAAGTTGTTTGGTAGAATTGTTAATTGGGTCAAAATAGGTAAGAAGGGGAACCCCCCTTTCGTTTTCAAATTACAGAGCAATATGGCGTATCCACTAACATGGATACGGCGTGTTGGCTCAATTTCACCCTATTTTAAAACCTCAATACGACGTATTAAGTAAATTAAATATGGCGTATTGATGAGAAAAGGATCCTGATTCATCGATCCCATACGCCGTATTGGTTTTAACCTATACGACGTATTAAATATATTGATCCTTATACGGCGTATTCGTTTATGAATACGCCATATCCACCCTCAGAACATAATGTTTAAAATTCTATAATCTTTATGATATTCTCATTGATTTAACAGATATGGCTCTTCCACCATGTGATCAGAGGCACTAGTACCTTAGGTACAAGGGGTTACAGTACATATATGCTGATATTGTAGATTTCAAGGCGAGATTGGCTAGGATATACAAGAGGGAGGTGCACAGGGTGCAGGTATTTGATTTTGGGGGATTGCCGGACTTAATGGCTGATGGGTTAAGTGCTAGGATGCTTATGGAGCACAGGGATGCTCAGGGAGTTAGTTTGTTCACTAGCCGGGCCTGGAAGCAGCTATTTGATATCAGGGGACCATTGGTACACGAGCTTATTTTGGATTTTTTAGTACATTTAGGTTTGGAGAGGCTATAACTGATTTGGACACACTTGGATCTCTACAGTTTCAGTTAGGAGGAGCTAGGCATCGCCTAAGCTAGAGGCAGTTTATTGTAGCCTTTAGATTACATACGGGGGAGAAGATGGAGTCCCCCAATTTTGCTAGATACTGGGCCGAGAGTGCAAGACAGATCCCCAACAAGGGAGATATGAGAGATTATTAGATAGGGATCTCATCTGCTGGAGATTTCCTTGGTACATCCCCTTCTTACACTACGATTAGGGATTCGATTCTTAGGCTGTGCCATAGGTTGATTGCTTGTAGTATTGTTGGGAGGAGTCAGGCACCTAAGAAGGTGATCGTGACTGATCTGTTTTACTTGAGAGGAATGGACGTTGGCTCGGTCAACGTCCCTTATTTATTAGCCAGATACTTGAGGTTGTTTGCTGCTGGGAGGAAGAGCAGGGATTTTATCTCTAGAGGTTAGTTTATAGCTCGATTAGTTGAGCATTTTGGAATCCTAACGGGGGAGAGGCTTCGAGGATTGACTGTTATTGCCCATGCACTCCTGGTTATTGATATGCTTGAGTTAGTAAGGTTGCAGATCTGTATGGAGATTGATGACACATGGGCTTGGGTAGCCCAGGGACCAGAGAGGTTGCCTGATGCTGCGGCTGGTACCCACGGGGCCGCTGAGGTTGCTCTTGCTGTTGATGATGATATGCCTCAGGCTGTGCCACCACCACCTAGGACTCAGGAATCAAGCCTAGTAGTAAGTTCAGCAACATATTTCATGAATATGTTACGAAACCAAGCAGGGTATTCACACCTAAAGAGCAGAATGTAGAAGAAAGAGTGATTCCAAGTGTGTGAGAAGTTGAAGAAAAGTCTAACTTAAAGACTTCGCTGTAAACAAAAGTGCTTCTCGGGAGACAACCCAGAATGTTATTTAATTTTATCGAGTATGTCTTCCCAGACATCAATACGGCGTATCCGCTCCATACCATACGGCGTATTGATTGTCTGGACGCTGTCAGTCTTTACTTTTTATGCACTTTAAAAACATTATTGCTAGTTCTAGAAATGTGACGTATTCATGTACATGATACGACGTATTCACCAGACTGACCCATGTTTTTCCTATATTTTACATAGGACCTTGGAAGCAAAGAAATATAGATGAATATTGGTAGAGAATTTACAAATCTGGAGATCTTGAAGTGTTGGAGTCTTGAAACTTCAAGGCGGCTGTTCAACATGAAATCTTGCTCAATTAAACTCAACATGGAGAATCTACATAGCAAATATCAGGAGAGTTTCTCATTCTAATTCTTTTTAATTCCCATATTTAATGTTTTATCTATACAACGAGTACGTTGTATAATTTAAGTGGGGGGATGGAATTAGAATGTATACTTGTCTTAATTTTCACACTAAAATACTTAAATTATGCTCAAATTATTTTTTTTCAAGCATAATTTTGTGAAATTACTTGATACATAACCCACACACAATAACCCTTGTTAGATATTGTGAGGATTTAACCTATCCGTTTCCAAATGTTTACCCAAATTCCATAAAATATGAGTGTGCTGGTGATGTAGTAGACTTTAGAACTTGGCTTGGTATATTTATTCGAGACCGCAGTGATAAGTACTATGGATTTAGATGGAGTAACTTGTTTAAATTGGTAAATTTTAGGATTACACCCAAATCGCCTTTACATGTTGCTTATTAACTAACTACATCGGTTAGTTAGCCCCCGTAAAAACCCTTTGTTTACTCTTATTTTAAGAGTAAGATACCCCTAGAACAACCCGTAGAGCCAATTCTTTAGGAACTACAATAATTATTTATTTCGTTACACCTTCACACCTTAGCCTACCCTGTTAGATTAAGTTTATTTTACAGTTGCTAGTTGCTTAAAGTGTAAAGTTTGTATTTCCAGAGTCTTGTGTCTATTTTGGTACGGTTGGAAGAAATTTGCACATCGCAAATGGGAATGTATATTATAGTCAAAACTCATGTATTTTTACTACCATCGCAATTAATGGTACGTCCGAAGAATGAAGAATTATCAAAGGAATTATCCAAAATTATTATGATCGTGAAGATAGTGAAATTACACCGAGTTTCGTAGTATAGTGTTAGCAAAAAAATCAAAAAAATTAGAAAAATCGCAACAAAAAAGAGAAAGAAAGTTTGAAGATAATCGTTTCGCAACTATTGAAGGAATTACACGAAGGATCGATTATTCGTTGATACAAATCAACAATGTAGAGTATTGTATAAAGTGGAAGATATCGCCACTTGCCTTGTAAAGTATGTAAAGTATGGGATGATTGGGAAGTTGACCGTTACGGGAACGCCAACTTAGGTTGTTGTTTTTTATCTATGATCAAGACGTTGTAAATAGTTGTGTCTTTATCATGGTAACGGTCAGGAAAAAGTGTCTAGCAACTTGTATTTTAGACTTAATCTATTTGTTTCGTAATTTTTATTTAACAACAATTTAATTCCCTTTCCTAATCATTAACCATGGGTTTTACGCGAATGAGGATGTGATCGAGCGTGCATGTCTATTTCGTCGTTACGGCCATGTATGCATGTCTCAGCTGCCTTGTTGGTTTATTACTATTGGTGGAAGTTAGAAGATCCATACCTTATATGACTCTACTATTCTTACTTTTTAGCTTATTCAAGGTAGGAGTGAGCAGTCACATGTGTCTATCCTGTTGTTACAGGTGTGTGTGTGATGAGGTGTCATTTTATACACTTTTTCGGGGTTGTTTAACCCCCAAAATCACGTGTTTATGCCCAAATAGGTACTTAATCATTCCTTTTCAGGTATTTCTCATTTAGAAGACACTTGGATGGATTACACGTGACTTGGGCTCATTTGGAGAAGAAACGGACGAGATTACGAACCAACGCCAAGAATCATGAAGATTTGTGCTCATAGAGCCTGGATACGGCGTCACAGTCCATACACGACGCCGTCACAACTTATCCAGTGATAGCGTCACATATTTCAAGACGGCGTCAGCCCGCACTGATTCAAACGCAGATATAGAAGATTCATTTTACGACGGCGTCACGAATAAAACGCGACGCCATCGTGTCGATTTTCTTATATATACAAACCTGAATTTAGGGTTTTGTGTGTGTAACTTTAGAATAAAAAGAGGGTACGAACCCTAGTTTGTTTAGCAGCTGTAGGAGACGATTTTAGGGCCTAAAAACCCTATTGTAACTCTTCCAATTCATGTTTTAATCAAGTAAGGTTTACTTAATCATTCAATATATCTATGTGTTGTTTGATTTATTGCTCTTGCTTTGTGATGGATGTGCACGTTAGGTCTTAGAAAACCAGCTTTTGTCTGTATCTCTGTTAATATGTCTAAGGAAACGTGATTGTGTAGAAAGGATACCATCAGGTAACAGTCTTCATACTACCTTGCCCCCTAATATGGTTGATCAACTCTTAATGTATTTTACATGCACTTAGTAAACTCCTAGGGGCCGTGTAATAATCTTCATGCTACCTTGCATGTGCGTTGCTCTAGCGGCATACTAAGTAGACGGCAGGTTCGTGTAATTTGTTCATGCTTTAGGAAATAATTACATAGATCATCACAAGTGTGACAAGGCAACAACACTAAGAGAAGCAATCTAGGGAGTAATACATGATTAAATAGACACAATCTTTTATCTTATTGTTATCACCATTAGTTTAGATTATTATTTAGTTTAATAGCTAAAACCAAACCACTCTCTCCAATTATATGATTTACTTGCTTTCCATAAAATACAAAAATACAAAAATAATCTTCCCTCAACCTCTAGAATTTTGTTAGACCGTGATCAAGCCTTCCCAACCTATTCCTCGAGTAAACGATAAACAACCCCGAGTCTTGCCCATACTACACTACAACGATTAGGTGCACTGCCTAGGGAGTTGTAAAACTTCTCATGTAGAAGTCTTACGACGACCGCACATCAAGTTTTTGGCGTCGCCGCCTGGGGAATAGTTAGGTTTTGATCATAGTTTAACTTAGTTCTACTCGTTTGAATCCTTTTAAGTGAGAATTTAATTCCGCATATTAGCTTTCTCGTAGTCTATCTTTTCTTTGTGCCCTTTGTTTTGTAAATCACTCTTTTGTTCACCATCATGATGTATGAAAGACCACCAACCACACCCTTTCAGAACCCCTCACGAAACACAACCTTCCTATTCTAAAGATATTCCTTGGTGTTCCAACAACATCAAGATGAACCTATCTACGATGCGTAGACTCATTTCAAAAACATAATCAAAAGAGTCCCTTATCATGGCCTCGATTTATGGTCCCTTACTTAATTCTTTTATGATCATATCGATGACTATACCTGAATGGACCTTGACTTTGCAGCAGACGGGAACCTTAGGGAATTAAGTGGTGAAGAAGCATGGGAAACCATTGAAAACTTTGCCCAAGGCCAAAAAGAATGGGATAACCCACTAAACATTATTTCTGAACAAGAAATAGAAAATTTGAAGGTTCATGTAAAAAGATTATTTGGAAATGAAAAGGTTTGGGTTAAGATGCATAGGAATATAGCATAGGATAAAGTAGAAAATCTGAACCCACAAAGTACCCCATAAGTCCCACTGTCATTTGAGGAATACACACTGCCCGTGACTTACCCGGAAGAAGTAGAAGAGACTTTAGGAACCCCGATAGAGGTAGAACCTTTAGACAAAACACAACTAGAGGATTTACGCTTAAATACTTGAAATCATGACATTCCTCTTAGTTCTAGGGAAGTTCCTAGTTTTCATAGACCGGAGCCTCAACCTTTACTCAATAGTCCATCCTTAGATATAAGTCTAGGAGACGTAATAGGCCCCGAACCACCCATCAAACCACATAGTCCGGATAGTTCTAGGATGAAGGTAGTAGATTATTTAACAACTCAAACACCGCCTTCACCTCACATGGCAAATTCTCATCCTAAGTGTAACACCCCCAAAATGGGTCGCAGCGGAATAAGGATCCGGGGCATGTTACTTCAAGATCAACAGCACAAGAT